>JABSNV010000876.1:0-71612 GCA_024085815.1 Flaveria linearis
TGTGTGCAGAATTCCCCCTTTTTATTATTTTTCATTTATATATACGTTAACATGTACTTTTTGTTTTCTCACATTCACCACCATTAGATGTGGAATACTGGACTTTGCTTCTAATAGAGCCTCAACACATTATCATGTGTTAGCCACTACAGTCGGATATTTTTTTGTTAGAACACATATTTTTCTATTGTCTATGTTTTTTTTTTTGATTTTTGTATAGATTGAAATTGTTTTATACCATTCTAACCGTGTTGAAAAGACAAACCAAACCTAGGTCTTCGTATATATAAGATATTAGGTTTATTATATGATCCTGTGGGTCTAGTTAGGTTTATAGTATTTCTTATAATCTCTATAAATTATAACCTAACGATTCATAATATTAATTCGATGTTTTACCAGCTTACATGGTATTAGACCCTTAGGTTTCTAGTCACCTTCTTTTTCGTTGCGCCACTACAAAAGAACATACAAACCCTAGCCGTCACCACCAAGTTCAACCCTATAGAGGGCGATGTGTCGCCGTCGCCGCCCTGCCCCCCCTTATTTTTTGTTTTGTTTCTTCTATATGCTACTACCCATTAATAAGCTTTGTTATCGATTGAATATTCAAAATGATAATATTGGTTGGTTCATTATCATTCTCTTAATTTATTCTTAAATTACGGCTCACAAAATGCAACAATCACTTCTTTTTTTTTCTTTTTTTTTATTCTTGTTTTAGCTGTACCAAGGATCACGTTCCACGACAATCAATCTCAAACTATGGTTTGATTGATTTTTTCTCTTTTAATTTTTATATATCTATGGATTTATCTCTTGATCTATATTTTGAAGAGACCGCCTGATCACGATGCCTTTCTCTTTGTTTTTTTCCTTTTTACGTCTACAGACCTTATCTCTTGATCTGCGGATCCAGAGACCGCGCGCCTGAATACGATCACGTGCCTTGCTTTCTTTTTCTTTTTATTCCTATATAGATTTTATCTCTTGATCTATAGATCCAAGTCACCATCTACTAGCCTAGATACATCGCCAACGACTACGGTCGTCAGTTCTTAACTTATTATTTCGAGAACTAATAACCATATTAAAGTATCAAACAAACTATGAATAGCACAGTCAACCGAAATATAAATAACAAGATCAAGTATAATATTAATTAAAAGTTTGGATATCTGAATTGATCGAATCATGTTTATCTTATTATTATTGGTTTTTATTTTTTTTCCACTCTTAGCGTTCAATTACTCCAGCTATGACTGCAAGGGAGTATTAGATATTAGGTTTATTATATGAGCCCACGGGCCTAGTTAGATTCTAGGGTTTCCTATGATCTCTATAAATTGTAACGTATCAATTCAATAATTTTTGCCATTTTACATTATATACGCTTTCGCTTCTGATTCATTCACTTTTTTATATTTTTATTCTTACTACTGTTCTATTATGAGCTCAAGGGCTCAATGTTGGACCAAAATTTCTAGTGTTCATGCTATACGATAGTGTCATAACTGTAGTCTAGCCTAGTAAATCTTTCAATAGTCAAGCCATATGAGAGTGTTCACTACTTGCCGAATATCACCACTATACAAACTACCCTCACATGTATTTTTGAGATTACTGTATAGCATGAGCATTCTAGAATCTCTTTCTCATTGTGGTGTGATAGATAATACGTATTAGTTTTCTTATATGTCCAAGCCTATTTGTACGTATGCATGGACTTAGAGTCTAACATGATTTCTAAATATTCTTTGCACTCTATTTTTAGGTGATCAATAGAGTTACGTTGCGGAGCTAGAAAATAAGTTCAGGAGTAACGTAATTTTTTTTACCGTACATAGAGTGACGGAATCAGGAATTATTACTACAGGGTCACTACTTTTTAATAATTAGCTTCTAACGAAACAACATAAAAAATTTTGGGTTGTTCGATGGGGTCGAGTCGGATCAGATCGGAATAGACGTAATTAAATTGCATTGTAAAAAAATTACATTTTATAATACTCCGTACACGTTTTCATCTTTTGATGCTTTCTTTTCACAGGAAGACGATTCATGTTCTCTAAATTTCAAGTTTAAATAATACTAGAATCATTAAATTAAGCATAAAATATTCGTGATAAACAAATAACCATATAATAGCATTCATAGTAGATTCATACACTCTTTGTAGTTTCTATTTTTACTTTATTATCATTTACTTTTAAAATTAAGTTTAATAATTTTTATAAAAGTTTGAATATGAGTCATACTCTCATCATTCTAACAAATTTCTAAGGTTTTGATACAAATTATCAAGGTTTTAAACAATAAACAATAAAAACATCTATTATTTCATTTTTTCTTCTTTTTCTTTTTTTTTTGCATAAATAATAAATATAATGTGTATGACCATTGAAAAAAACGTATTGTTTTGTTATGTTATATACTAGTATTAAATTCACTCGCATTGCAACGGAATGTGTAAAACCATGCTAAGTAATATTAATGACACACCACCGTTAGTGATCATCAACACTGAAGAAACTAATAAAACGAAAAAATAAATAAATCGAATGAAAATTAAACGTAAAAACATTGAACCATACACTTACGCAAACAAAAAATAAAATAATAAGTTAACTGATCTAGGACCAACGCGTTATGACGTGACGTTAAACTGAAAAAATAAGTGAAAAACGTTGAACCATACACGCACGTTGCGGCGTATTAACTCGTAAATTAGAGCGAAAAGTATAACGGAAAATTTGTAAAATTTGAAAAGTATAGAGGACTAAAGTTGAAAGTAAAAAAAATATGGAGGCTAATTATAAAAGATGTAAAAGTATTAAGTTGAAATAAAAAAAGGTTAAAGATTAAAAAAAAAGTTGGTACATACCATAAAGCACATAATACAACTTATAATAAATAAAAATAATTAGTATATATATATAATTTTTATTTTTGGGCTTATTATTGTATTGGGTTGGGTAATAAGTATTTGGATTTTTATGTTATTTGGTAATGGGTAATGGGTAATGGTTATTTATGTTTTTATAGAATGTATTGTTTTTTTTTATAAATTATTAGACTTTTACTTATAAAATTAAAAATTTCTATGAAGTGTTGAGTTTAAATTTTTTTTAGGGGTAACGTAATTTCTTTTCAGGGGTGACGTAAAACTAAAACTTTCTTTTTACATAAAACCATAAAAAAATTTACATTACCCGTAACAAGTTGAGGGGTAGTGGAGGCTACCCCTCAATTCCACATATGTCCGCCTATGGTTACGTACCACCGAGGTTTTCATTGTTTCATATTAATGACACAATTGACACATATTCTAGGTGGAAATTAACGTGCATATACTCAATACTACCTTAATATTTTATGTTAAAGTGGATAACAGAATACGAGAACTGTATTTTTATGTCAGTGATGTATACACATTCATCGTTGTCTTGTTGATGCTAAGTATTCTGGTGCCACGGTTAATTTATTTAAATATTATAACTTTGGACCTAATAGAGGGCGGGCCTTGGCGCAGCGATAAAAGTTGTTCCTAAGGGACCGAAGGTCTCAGGTTCGATCCGTGGAAACGGCCTCCCCACAAATGTGGGGGAAAGACCGCGTACATCTTCCCTTAAATGGGACGGACCCTCCCTGGACCCTGCGAAAACGCGGGAGCTCTTTGCAGCACCAGGTACGCCCTTTAACTTTGGACCTAATAAATATGTGTGTAAATAGCTTTTACCTTAATATTGGTAACTATCTTTAGTCAACCCATGTATTACACAAGTTGAATAAATAAAATATTAAATAAAATAAAAATTATTAATTATAAAATGGTAGACTAAAACATGATATGATTAAAATTAATAAGTAATAAACAATAGTATGAATTTATTAATTTTTTTATTTTTTTTACAGATAAATTAAATATTTGTTTTAAAATACATTTTAAAAAGCTTTCACTTTTAAAATTTTCCTTACTATAAATTCCTATTTTAATTATTCTTGTTTATAAAAAACTTTAATAAACAATTTTAAAATATTACGTAAAAATAGTTTTATTTTTTAGAAAAAATCTGTTTTTAACAAACTATCTCTATAGAAATAATATTAATAAAAATGTTCTCTTTCCTTAATTTATTAAAAAATAATTGTAATGTAATTTTAAATTTAAATTTAAATAAATAATATTATTAGTAATTAATATGGTTATTTAATATGATAGAAAAACAGAAAATGTTTAATGAGAATAAATGTGTGGTGCTGACAAGTGACACCCTCATTTATCATTTTATTAAAATAGAAATATTAAACAAAATTTATTTTTCTCTTTTGTCTCATTTTCTTTCCGCTTCAAAACAGGGAAAAGAGTGCAAATCTTAACAATTCTATCAATCAACTAAAAAGAAATAAAAGTTAACAAAACGTGCAAATAGTAATACACTAGGTTAGAGCCCGTGTGATACACGAGTGATTTAAACAACCAGACTTTCATTAAACATTGATTACATAATAAACATTATGAAAAATTCAAAGTATGAAAATAGAATTAAAATAGTATTCATACTCTTAAAACTTTCTCATAGATGTCTAAACACATGTTTGTATACAACGTTTAGTGTGTCTCGCTGGAAATATTACCAATTTGATCTAAAATGAGTAATTTTACACCGTCTGTAATCTTCATATTTGACAAAGCCACATATAACTGTCCTTGAGTGAAAACTGGTATTTTTAATACAAACAAACTTTGAAAATAATTATCCCTAACTCTTGTTAATCGTCATTGCAAAATAAACAGTTAGGAGAAACTGTCTTCTTTTAAATTTGAAAGGGATTATTTATCGGATGACACGAGATTAATTCTTGCAATAAATGTTAGGCATCCAATATTACTTCAAGATATTTTCTCAACTTCAATAACCCGTTTCTCAAATAGAAATTTGTAGGCGAGTACCATTGCAAAGACCATTTTGTTGGTCGATGTTATGTAGAAGCATAACAGGAACTCCAACTTTCAATACTAACTTGTGATTTGGCAATCCGGATATTTTAAGGCCGTTTAAAAAATAAGGAGAGTGCAAATTTTCCTGTAACGGGATATTAAAATGTTTTATTTGACGTATGTTATCCGAAATAGATACTTTATCTTATTAACAGGGAAAAGTGAAAGCAGATGGTCGTTAATTTTATGAACGACCTCATTTTTTGGTGTAAAAATTGCTCTCTCATGAAAGTACTTTTTGTCTTTGTAGTTCTCTAACATGGATGGGTAAACAAATTGAATTAAACTTGCTAAAGGATTGATCGATTCGTTGACGAGGAGTTCATGAGGTATAGTAATAGTTGTCTCACCATCGTTATAACCACTAACATTACCTTCTCCTATATCAAGAAGCCATATAGCAAATTGTACAATTCCTTTAGTGCCAACACTTTGTCCTTTGGCTTTGATAATTTGATAAATATATTATAATTGGATCAATTAATTATACAGTAAGAAATCGAAATTGGTGAATAAAAAAATTCATAAAATAAATATCTACTAAATTAAAGGAGTTTATTTTAGAAAACAATACAGAAACAGAGGAAAATTTATAGATTCTTGACACATAATATAAAAGGTTAAATAGAATTTGATGAATAATACCGTAGAAGTTGAATTAATATATAGTTAAATGGAATTTTTATGACATAATATAAAAAGGTTAAATGAAAGCCATAAATTATAATTTAAATCAGTATGTAAGTATGGTAATATATTTAAATTAAATGTCTAATATGGTAAGCATTAATATATTAAAAAACTAAAAATAAAGATGGTGTAAAAGTATGCCACGTGTCAAATTGGTGGTTTAAGAGAATGACATGTGGCTCCAAAAACCTTGTTTTATTAGAGTCTATAGATTAATGGGTGATGACTCCAAGCAAATAGATATGTTAAAAAATAGCCCAAAAATGTATTGCAATATTTTATTATGTTACAAGTTATTTCCTTATTACTAACGATGATGAGCACTTTAATGAGATATCTAAGGTGCAACTGATTAAAAATTCATAAAAATATCTTAAACAAAGTTATATCATATATCCTTAAAATTTCTTACAAGAAATTACATATTCTTTATTTATATTTTTGTTTCGTATTGAAAGTCGAATAGGCAATTTGCCATTATCTCAAATACGGGAGTACTTGTCACAAATGCTGTTGAATGTGACATTTTATAAATAGGTTTAATTAAGTGAACCATTTGCATGTCATCATTGTGAACAATTATGTGGACTCTATTGAATAGATTTTTAATATATATGTTTATTTTTACCTTTTATGGACCATGGTATCTTAAAACAAATAATATGATTATTTGAACTTTCAATGAGTATAAAGACAACGAAGATTGAGGTCGACTAGATGACTCATACCCACACTTTTCCATTAAATATTTTTTTTGTGTTAGTATATTTTCTGTTTCTCTTACATATGGGTAAGTGATCTACTCATTCAGTGGCGGAGCTTGAACTGTTTCGTAAGTGGGGCGGGGGCGAAATTAATTTTTTTTAGGGGGGCGAACTCGATATTTATATAAAAAATTTACACTACCGGGTCAAAAATTTACACTATCGAACTAAAATTTAACACTACGGATGAAAAAATAGGAAGCCCCCCGGCCCCTATGATGCTCCACCAGTGTACTCATTTCACTGCTTCTTGACATGTCAAACATGAGCGGACCTAGATAGCTCTACACATGACACAGGTAAAAAATTTAATATGTTACATGGTATTTAATTTAATATTAATATATTGCTATATATAATCGTATATGGTACTCAAATGATACCGATTTACCGAATATTTTCAGAAAATGACACGTATAAAAGAAATCATGAATTTGTCACGAGTGAATATTATTTCCTCTTTCCGCTAAGACCAAAAGAACAAAATGGGATTAAGATGATGTTGTGAAAGAAAGAAGAAACAAGGCCCATATTTTAGTTAGTAACATGGATTATATCTTATTTTATTTTCTAGTTGATTCTACAAAATCAACATGGAGTTAGCGTGTTATTTTAGAATAACGTACCTACTTCCGCCTAAAAATCTATGACTTACGTTTAAAGATGATAATACAAAAAAGGGTTGATAGCATTAAAAAAAACTAATATAGGTTTTTTTTATTATAAATATTGTAATGTAAAAACATAACATCTTAAAGTTCCTCAACTTGTATGAAATTCATGAAAAAGTCAATAAACTAATATTATATATTGAAGTCTCTAAAGTTATGTAAAATGTTGGTAATTTTATTTGCTTTAATATTAGACTTTTCTGTAAAGTGACATTCAAATAAGCACAACAGAAAACTTATATCATATTATTTTAAACAATTTAAGAGTTAATAAGCCCATAATTAAAGAAAGACTTAAAGATAAATGCATTTTACACAAGTTTACGACTTTAAAATATAAAATTTAGTTTAGTGATTCTTTCGTACATATTTTAGTTGAAAACCTTCTACCAAAGGGAGAAACCTTTTAATGGAAAAAGGAAGTGTATTTGTTGTTGTGATATTAACCCTATGAAAACATAAATTCGTAAACCTTTAAAAATAGAAAAAAAATTCATCCAATAGTAACTAAGTTTTTAGATTGTTTTATTAAGACATTTAAAGCTACTTTTGATCCAATAAAATCACTTTAACTTTCATTAGTTGTTCAAATCATAAATGTTATTTAAAATTTATAAAATTTTAATTTTTCAAATTAAACAATTTAAATGAAACATAAGGAATCTAAGAACTATTTAGTTTTTTCTATTTTGACTTAAACTGAACTATCAAAAATCTATTGCATTTAGGGAATCTTTTTCACGAATCATCACGATTACACAACACCTAAGGTTAAGTGTAAATTAAAAAAGTAATCATTAAACAATAACCAAAATTTATACATGTTTTATGTATTCACAATAGAGTTTTTATTATAATCCTTGTAATTTAGCTTTAAAAACATTAATCCTAAAAATTTTAGGATTTCTAAAAAAAACCCACACATCTCATGATCATTCTTTATCTTTGCTTTCGTATTCATTTTTTATTATTTATTTCTCTTGTTTTACTATATTTTTCTTCCTAAATTTTATTAAGCCGGAGAAAATAAGAAATTTTAGAGACAGGTGTATTTAAGTTTCAACTATTCGTTAATTTCCATATAACTTTTTACTAATTTTTTCCTACGCTACGCTACGAGTTTTTATAATTACCGGTTCGGTCCTTTGAAAACCATAAAAATAAAGTCTGATACCGCTTATGATAATACAAAAAAATAAAAAGATGGTGCTCGCTCATAAATCATTGGATCTATCATGGTAGCGCAACGCTAATGTCACTTGCTATAGCCTATCAAAAAAATTCCGATTTTGAATACAACTAAACAAGCAAAGCTTACAGAAGAAAACCGAAATTTGTAGAAAGCTAAACGGATCAAAGTGTATAATAAATAGTATAAGAGGTGAAAATAAAAGATAAAAAATACAAATACAGAAGCTCAAAGTCATAAATTGAAATAATACTATGCAAAAATCAATTATACTTTTATGCTTGAAGCACTTATAGTCAAAATCGTAACATCATCCTATACACAAATATTTTTACTTTTATGTGTTTTTCCCACCGCACTTCATGGCATTAATATGCCGTTTCCCGCGCTACACTGTAGGAGTTTTAGTCATTATTTGTTCGGTCAGTCAAAACCATATATAAAAACGAAGACCTATACTATTTTTGATAATACAAAAAATGACATCGAAGTTGCTTGCTCATAAACCGTTGGATCTGTCATGATAGTGCAAAACTAAAATCAATACGTATAGCCTACGATACAAAAAACACTTGAATAAATATAGGCAAAACCCCACGCATTTATTTTTTATTTTTGTTTTGTAATAAAATTTTTCCAAATGAAACTTACTAAAAAAACAAATTTAATAGAAAGGTTAATAGATTCAAAGCATATACTACATATGGTATAATAGTTGAAAATAAAATTTTAAAAATAACAATACAAAAAATCAAGTCATCAAATTGTAAAAAAATTTATTGAAAAACAATATACTACTATCTTTAACTTACTACTCATTCCCCTTGGTGTTTAATTATAGAGTAATATTAAGAAGATTAGTGATCTTAAAAAACTCACAATGTTATGTGAAAATTAAAGAAAACAAATGAAATTGATCACATAACTTATAAATTTTTTATCACTATCATTTATATCTGTGAGTGTATATATACATAAAGGTATAAATCAAATGAAAAACTGTAGCATGGTTTTACATATACGTCACATATAAGTTACGTATACATAACCGGTTTCATTCGATATAGTGTTACGTATACGTAATACTCTTCAAATTCTCATACTTATGTTCAACATATATATAATAAATACTTAAATAACTTTTAATAATTAAAATAACATAATATATATGAATTATGTTATTCGTTTCCGTAGTTTTGTTTTGTTTTCATATAACTATTGGTTTTTTTCAGGAACCATCCACATGTAAAGAAATGGTTTAAAGAATAAGAAGATGTATAAAAGGATATGATATATTGATATGTATACCAATCCAATTGTGAATGCTCCTATAGTTTTTAGTTGCGAAAGATTTTAACATTTATATAAACCATAAAACATATATCGAAACTTGAATGATTTTAACATAACAGAAAAAGTTTTAATTTAACAAAAAAGTTACGAACATTAAGTTAGTTGGATAACTTTTTAATCATAAACACACCAGTATTTCAAGTAATATATCAAGGCATACAAAAAGATTAATCAATCCACCCTTGAGCCACCTTTGGACTCACAAACGGATGTGACCGGCTGCTAAGTAAGGTCATAACAGGCGTGTTTCAAGTGCCCACGCAAACAGACCAAACCCTGTGGTCCACAACGAACCACGGTCACAATTAAATGAACCATTTTCTTAATAGTGAGTCAACGGCTCTGGTCAATTTCTTCTAGAAGCTTTTGTTTCTATATATCTGTTTGATTGTTCTGTTGGGTGGTTGTGGGTCATATGCAAATTATTAATGTGAACCCAAGTTAATCACTGGTGTATCATGTGATAGTTTATTGATAAATTAGAATAGATAATAAACATGCAGATCATGAACTATCTTTTTGATTAAATATTGCGTTATGTGTAAACACTACTTTGTGAAGTAGGTATTATGAACTGTGAACACAAAGGAAACACAAGATATAGTCTAAGGGAGCGTTTGGTTGGAAGGAATAGAATGGAATGGAATGGAATTGAGAAACTAGTATAGTTTTCAAGTAAAATTATGTTTGAGTGGATAATAAAATATAAAACCAAATGGAACGTTTCACCTCAAATTCCCTTGTTTGTGGGATTTCAAAATCCTTCCACCTAGAGAGGGAATTTGAAATCCCACAACCAAGGGAATTGAGGTGAAACTAAGGGATTTGAGGTGAAACATTCCATTGGATTTTACATTTCATTACTTACTCAAACATAATTTTACTTGAAAATTATACTACTTTCTCAATTCCATTCCATTACATTCCATTCCTTCCAACCAAACGCTCCCTAATATGATAATCATTAATATGTTTAATAGTTTGTGTGAATGTAATGCGAGATGAGTTTAATTATATAGTCATGAATTATGTAAACGAATTTTGCTTATAGATTGGTGAATTCTCTTTGAAAGTTCAATATCCAAGTATCCAACGAGTTTTCACTTGATTCATAATATAAAATTTGTCTAACTACTTTTCTAATAGCTAACTTTTTAAAACAAATGAGTCATATGTATGCATTCAGTCGTCTTTGATTATTCATGAATATAAAATGGATAAATGAAATTTGTTCCCATATTTTACATATGAGTAATCTTATTGAAGCATTGAATGTGAATAGCGGCAATCCCCTAGTGATTTTGATTTCTTTTAATATTTTACCTAAAAGTGTCTTTTACCTAAGCACCTCACGAGTCATTTTCTTACTTTTTAAGCATTTCAATATTAGGTAAATTGGATTTTAATAATCCAAATATTACTTACTCACGGATAATAATTAATACTATGAATTTGACCGGTAACACTCTCAGTTTTCACTTTAATTACCAACAATAACCTCAGTGACAATTTTTAAATTTTTACACTCGATTTGTATCTATATATTTAGTCTCAATTTAGTTTATATGTTTCTTCATTTCATTCGTAATTATTGTTGCAAACCGAATTGAGTTCAAATCAAGCGTAAAAGTTTGAAAATTATGTCACTGGGATTGTTATTGATAATAAAAGTGAAAGTTAGGAGTGTTAGCAGTTAAATTAATAGTATGAATTATTATCGGTCAATAGTTAATATTTTAGATTATTAAAAACTAATTTGCCTTAATATTATGATTAATTTGAATACATTTTATTTTTCTTATATCTTTTAAAATATAATATTTTATAAAATTTTGAAATGTATAGTGGCACTACAAATGATGCTTACTGTAGTGCATACCAGCCAAATTAAGTAATCACCGTATTTCATTCAAAACCGAGCCGATCCGATATAACATATTTTAATTTTTTTTCCAGCAACAAATTTTTAAGTTCCTTCGTCCAAAACCAAGTTAATTAAGTCAAAATATTATATATTTTGATTTGTTTTCCACGAAAACTGATGTTTAAAAATTTTTGAATATATCATCATAAAATGCTTATTTCTAATTACGTTTCAGCATAAAATTTATTTTCATATCCAACCCGTCGAAAGGTATGGTGTTTTTCATAAAATTCACATATGCTGTGACAACATGCTTACTTGTAGCTAGGTTTTGAGTAGCTACGATGTTGTATAAACTATATTTAAAACTATTCAGGTAATCTTATCTGGCATGAATACAAATATTAGAAAAGATAAATACATTATGATATTCTGCTTACATCAAGCTAAGTATCTTATCAAATAATCATGCCTGCATGTTGTAGCAGGGCATTGAATATAGAAAAATCATACACTACTAGAAAACTGTTAATAGATGACGCGCAAAAAATGACGCGCGAAAAAAGATGACGCGCATTTACGCGTATCATAAATTATTTGTCATCTTTCAAAATATTCTTAGAAAGGATGACACGCATTTTTACGTCTCATCTTCCATGTGTCATTTTTTAAAATTTTTCATAGGTTAAATATACCCGCGCGCCTTCCTCAATACCAAATTAAAACTCCCCTTCTCTAAATCCCTGTAACCCTCGATCGCCCTTCCTTCACACCACACCACCGGCCACCGCAGACCACCGCACTCCACACCACCGGCCACCGCAGACCACCGCACACCACACTGGGAACAACTACCACCGACGCAGACCTCCACCGCTGACGAGACCTCCACCGCCGACGCGACCTCCACTGCCGACACGACCTCCACTGCCTACGCGACCTCCACCACCGACCGCGACCTCCACATTTAGGAGGTCGACGAGCCTTACAGCTTGATATGTCTGACTTATCTCTAAATGATGACTTTACACAACAAAATTCCGGTAAACATTCTCGATGCCCCCCTCAATTTCTCTGTTGCATTTAACTATATGTAGCCTTGTAATGATTCCTTTATCGACAATTGTTCCTGTGTTTTTTCTATTGTTTACATCTTTTTTTGCAGAATATGGTCAGCCATTCGTAGATGTTAGATATGATGTTATGGAATTGCCTGTCACCTTGCCTTTCCAAAAACCTGCTGCTGACAAACCAAACCCCAAGCAAGGAATTGGTAAGCTACTCATACTCCTAATGTTCTCTCTTTTTCCCCCAGATTGTTTTAAAAGCATCTGAAAAATATAAAAATCGAAGCAATACTTGCTCTACACTCAATATATATGTTTTAAGTAAAATTTTAATGAAATTTTTTGTAGAATGCTCATAAAAGGTGGGATGAAATCCTTTGATTGTACCTCATGAAAACTGCAACATTTACCATCCTTGGATGTCTCTTGAAATTTCAGCATTTCCGTGTATGGGAGAATTTCAAACTAAATTTATCTATTTGCCTTATGGTGCTATTGATGGTGGCTTTAAGGTTACATTAGCGTCATCATTATTGGAGTGATTATATCATAACAGGATATTATGATCAAGCTCCTGTTTTATGACAGTACCATGGACACTTAACCATTGAACATTTGGGTACAGATCAAGATGTAAGCATTTGTTTTTGCAGTTAATTATATATACGTACCTTAAAAGAATAACTCTCCCACCATCATGACTAGTTTTGTGAGAACATTAGAGATTAACTTCAGGGCTTACTTCAGACTCTAGTTTCATCTTTTCCCCAATGGCAATCCATAGCGTGAATGTATCTCTAGGGATGCATTGGCTTTTGCCACACTTCTGTTTAAATATGTTGTATAGTATGATTTTTGGGGTGCACTAGATGAGGCTATTCAGTGTGTGTGGGTATGTGTTTTTTCTGAGAACATTATTTATTGGCTGCAAAAATCCTAATCGGTATTTCTGATTGAAGGAATTCTTGAAGCATTTGTACATGGACTTAAATATTCTTGAGTGACTTATCAATAAGTATTTTATCATCTGAAGAGATGAAAAGACAATCAGGTTGTTGACCCTGTTCTGCATAATGTCATGAAACTTATGTTTAACGAAATGATATTATTTGAATTCATTTTGTTTGATTCTTCTTATTTGTTATATTGTTATTGTTTTGTTTTGTTTTGTTCTGTTCTTTTTTTTTAAATATTTTATACATTCAACTATTATAAATGGTTACTAGTTTCTCTTGATATTTGATCCATATATAAAATGATGATGGTTGATGATATATATAAATGTTTCCTTTTTTATATATATGTTTGTACATATGGAGGTCTTATTTATGATACTTTTTGGTTGAGGATGCGTAGGCCATTTTTCTTGTGCTAAGGGCAGGGGTCTTTTATTCTACTTTTACATGGCTGCATTGGATTGGCCTGATATTAATTTCACTCGCCTACTATATATGCTATAATCAACTAGCATCAATGGCAAAACCTACCTATACTGATGATGGGGACCTTTTAGATGGTGGTTTTGATATGAGTACTGGTGGAGCTTGTGGGTATGTGTTTTTTCGTCTCAAAGTTACCCAAGTCATTATGGTATTAGCCATTGAAGTAATCTTTTTAAGTTAGTTTTGTTTCATAGTCATTTTTTTTATGATCTTGATAGATAGAAAATGCAGGCCATTTGAGTTGACATGTTTTCGCAATTATTCGTATCACTGGTTTATCAGTCTTATCCTCTGTTTATATTTTCTCTGCAGATACCTACATGATGTAATCTACATTACTTGCTTCGTGCAACTCACATCCATCATATCTGGGAAGTTTTGGTGGATATACGCCGTGGTACAATGCTTGTTATATCTGCATCGTATATCATAACAGGATATTATGATCAAGCTCCTCTTGATGAATATGGCACAATCAGACAACCAAAATACGGGCATCTTAAGCATATGCACGCAGCATTGAAGCAATGTTTGAAGGCGTTACTCTATGGACAGTTAACCATTGAACATTTGGGTACAGATCAAGATGTAAGCATTTGTTTTTGCTGTTAATTAATCAAGTTTATTTATGAGTTGTTTATACATATAACTTAATCATACAGGCATATGTGTACACCCAAAGTTCAGGCAAATGTGCTGCATTTCTTCTTAATAACAACAGTCAAGAAACTGCTCAAGTGGTATTTAGGAATTCTTCATATAGTTTGCCATCAAAATCGATTAGCATCTTACCTGACTGCACAAATGTTGTTTTCAATACTGCAATGGTATGTTTCTTGAAGTCTAACAATCTGTTTGGGAATCTGTGAGATACTAACAGTTATTGTTTTGTGAATGCAACAGGTAAGCACACAAGTCAACACACGGTCAATGCAGCCGATCATAAGGTTTGACTCACCTCAACAATGGGAGATCTTCAGTGAATCTGTTCCTCAATTTGATCAGACGTCTTTGAGGTCAAATACATTGCTAGAACAAATGAATACTATGAAAGACAAATCAGATTATCTTTGGTACACAATGAGGTAAAGTTTAATAATAAGTTGCATTTTCATTTGAGTAACCATAAGAAAATCAATATAAATTTGATCTTTGTGAACATATAGTATCCAACAGAAGTCCTCAGATGCTCAGTATATGCTTAGAGTGAACTCTCGTGGACATGTTTTACACGCATATGTGAATGGAGCTCTTGTGGGTAGGATTGAATTTTGTGTTATATGCTGAATTGGTATCTATCTTGTAGTAAGTGACAAAATTGTCATATGATCTGCATCTAGGTACTGCACATGGAGCGCGTAAAGTTAGAAACTTCACATTTGAAGGAGACGTTTCATTCTCAACAGGAATTAACAACATTTCCCTCTTGAGTGTATTGGTTGGGTTGCCGGTAGGTTACATACAATCTTAGTGTCAAAACTCATATGATGTAGGTAAAACATAAGGAATGAAACTATTGACCACATTGCTGATCTGTTGGTCTGTTGAGCTATGAAGGATTCAGGAGCGTTTATGGAGCACAAACATTCAGGTTTAAGGGAGGTGATGATTCAGAAACTCAACTTCACGAGCTACACTTGGGGATATCAAGTAAGCATGGCTGCAAAATACTTTTTGTAACCGTCTTTTGAAAAATTCAAATATAGCGCGTCTGATAGTGTTTCATTGATTAATAAAGGTTGGATTACTGGGAGAGAAGCTGTCTGTTTACACAGATGAAGGGTCTACTAACGTCTCATGGAACCAGTACGAGAATCCTAGTACGCTAACATGGTATAAGGTGAGGTTTAGACACTTAAGGTCAAGGATTCATGTAGGATCATCATAATGTGCATACTATTTATGTGTTCTAAAATGATTTTTTATACTTGCAGACGACATTTGATGCACCTAAGGGCAACAAACCGATTGTAGAAGCCGTTGCAACTGTGGTCGTTTTACGTTTCAAATTTTTTTATGTGTAGGGCTACTTATTAGATAATTAAATGAATTTGGAACTACTTTGTAATTTTGCATATGCATGTGAACTTGGAACAACTTTGTAATTTTTGTTAGTATTTAATTAAATAAATTTTGTTTTGCTATTATTTGACAGTTATTGATTTATAGTTTTATAAAAATAGCAGGTAAAATTTATAAAAATTAATGTGTATATATATATATATAAAATAATGCAACTAAATTTATGACGTGCATTGCGCGTCATCTATTGCGCGTCATCTATTGCACGTCATAAAAATTTTATAGATGACACGTGGATGCGCGTCATCTAGTCATTTATGACTACCCCTTCCTTGACGCGCATTGCGCGTCATCTTTTGCACGTCATAAAATGCGCGTCATCTTTTGCGCGTCATAAACAGATGACGCGCGGATGCGCGTCATCTGTCATTTATGACTACCCCTTCCTTGACACGCATTTGCGCGTCATCTGACCCCAAAGATGACGCGCAATGCGCGTCATCTATTGCAGTTTTTCTAGTAGTGATAGCTGAAACGTTGATAAAATAAGAAAGAACATTAAGAAACCCAAACCCCATTTTATAAGCTCACAATTACACGATTAACATCAACTTGAATAAAATATATTAAATAATTCAAGGCAACTCTTTAATGTACGGGGTTTGGAATGAGGTTTATCATGGTTAATTGTTTAACTTTAATGTATCTAATGTGTTTAAGTGTAAGAGATTGTGTTGAACAAGTTAACTACGATAATTTGATGTTTTGTAGGTTAAACGCAACCATTTGAGGGGTTTTGAAGAATGCATATGGATGATAAGTGAAGATCATGATAGATAAGATGAAATGGGATTCAATTACGAGAACGTGGCCAGAAAGGGGAACGAAAACGGAATCCAAACGAAGAAGTTATGAAGAAAACAAGATTTAGAAAAATCAGTCCACCATAAGTTACGACGGAAAAATGACTTAAGGTGGTTGATGAAAAGAAAGCTTCCAACGTAAGTTACGGTGGAAATATGCCTTACGGTAGCCACGCGTGCTGAACTCATTTAAAAGACGAAAAAAATTAGGTTTTCATATCATCTTTCATTCTAAGTCGTCCCCAAGTGTTAGATTCGTCCCCAAGGCTTCCCGAAGGCTCCTGGAGGCTCCCGGAGGCGATTTCGAGGCTTTTCAAGTGTTTCTAATCATTCGGTTTGATTCTTTAACGTTAGATACAATGTTTACCTTTGTTTTTGATTTGTTTTTCGTTGCCATGTCCGGCTAATCCACCTGTGATCTTCTCCGGGTGATTAGGGTTTACACTATGACTTGTTCTTGATGGTTTTTGGTTGAGTTAATGTTTGAACACGGCAAGATAAGCCGAGTAACATTATTTATTGTTTAAAGATTCTAAAATATGTGTGTTGCCTTCAATTCAATTGTTCTGGTATTGATTGTTTTAGATTTTTTTCATCTGTAAACATCAATTTTGGATGGGATTGGGTAATACAAACGTAGGATATGATTCAAGTAGTTCTTTAACAATGGTCTCATTCAATCTATTGTCTTTAATCAAATCAACCCGATTATGTCTATGTAACTGTTTTTAACTATCAAAGCAAATCTAAGTTGTAAACCTTAATCCGAAGAGGATTACATTTTCACATTATTGTTTGCAACTCAATTACTCATATAGTTCGTTTCTTTTCGCAATTAGTCATTTTAGTTAAGTTTTTATAATCAAGCTCCAAACTTTTAGATTTAAACTACACTTTCCACATATTCCTTATGTATCGACCCGACTTACCCTAGCTATCTTAGGTGAGTTTGAAACCTTATAAATTGTTTTTGATTAGGCTTGACAAACCGATATCAAAATGGCGTCGTTGCCGGGGAATTAGTGCGAAAAGTATCAAGTTTAAATTTTTAGTTGTTTTGCTTATTTTATTTACTTTTTTTTTCTTTGTTACGCTAGGTGTGTTTATGTGTGCAGGTGACAGCTACGTGCATGCATACCCGGTACGCAAGGAACAAGTCTCCGTTAGTGTTTGATCCCAAAGTTGAGAAGACCACTCGAAGGAATCGAGCACAATCCCGAACAAAAACTCAATCAACAAGTGTAGCCAAGGAGTGTAAGATGGAAAATCCACCACCACCGTTCAACCAAAATCCACCTGATAACCAACTGCCAAATCCACCACAAAACCAACCTTTACCAAACCAACCCAATGACCCATTAGCAGACCCGAATTTACCACCACGAAACAACCCACAAAGACAACCTCCAATTGCTCCAAACCAACCATATCAGAGACAAAATCCCTACCCTCAACCAAGACAGAACCCCTACCAACATGGACCTGCAAGACAGAATCCGAGACAACAAAGGGGGGGGGTAACAGGTTCAAAGATGAAGAGGATAGATTTGGTAGGTTGAGTATTCATACATGGGATGATGAGATAGATGGACAGAATGATGAGAATGAAGATGAGTATGTTGAAGAGGATGTGCAATACAATGAATCCAATAACAACCAAGGCCGATACAGACAGAATGAACAACCAAGGCAACATAGGCAGAATCAGGGCCGAGGTCAAGGTAGAAGGCAAGGATTTCCTCAGGCGAATCGGAACCCCGGGCTTCAACCCTACCAAGCTATCGTTCAAGGGTTGATAGCCATTTTCGCCCTACCATAGCTGGAGCTTCATCACCCATAGTTAGGCCACAAGTTAGAGGAAAGTCATTTGAGATTAGGTCCAACAGTCTGGTCATTCTTCCAGAGTTTCATGGATTATCCAAGGAAGAACCTTATCTACACCTTAATGAGTTCAGTGCCATCTGCGAGACCATTGGGGCATAAGGTTTCACACCAGAGGAAGTGATGTTAGTCTTGTTCTAGTTTACACTAAAAGGAAATGCAAAGAAGTGGTTTCATTCACTACCTGTTGCTAGCATTTATACATGGGAACAAATGCAGCAAGCCTTTTAGAGGAGTATTATAGCCCGCAGAAGACCAATGAGGCTAGAACTGCCAAACGAACATTCAGTCAACAACAGGACGAGCCATTTCATGAGGCTTAGACAAGGTTCAATGAGTTGTTGCGAACCTGTCCCTATCATGAAATTCCCCAATGTGAATTGATTTCTTCTTTTTATGATGGGTTATCTGCTGAAGATGTGAGAGATGTAAACTCGATAAGTGAAGGAACCTTCATGACCAATACCGAGGATGATGACTGGGACTTACTGGAATGGATGAGTATACATTCAAAAAGACAAGCTCAATCTCGAAGGAAATCAAGGAATGTGGTCAATGATTCGGATAGAAGGACTTCCAGGTTGGGTCAGTCAGCAGGTAAGGCTACACTAAAAAGGCCACAAGCTCCTTTACTATATGCCAGGGATGTGGTGAAGCTGGACATACTGCCAGAGATTGTCCATAGTTTGATGAGGGGGTGGAAGAGGTGTATTATGTACAGGATGATAAGCGGCCATATAGCAACCCCAACAGTAACACATATCACCCCGGTTTGAGGAATCACCCAAACCTCAAATATGGTAACCCAAATAACCAGATTAACCTGAATTTTCAAGATAATTCTCATCAACAATATCATAATAGGTCAATGGGTCAAAGTGGTCAATACAATCAGGGGAGCTACAATGGGAGTTGTAACACCCCAACCAGATTAGGGCTGACGTGTCACTATCATAGTAATCATAACATAAGACATAATTGTGTAATTAAAACGTTAGTAGTACATCACCAAAACATCTTTTGAGAGCCCTAGGTTAAAGTATTCATTACATATTATTTAATCAGCCAAAACTAGATAACTAGCACATGCTACAAAACGGCTATCTTTCACTATTTAAAAATCTTAGAGCTTGATTTATCTCTCTTCACACCCCGCCCGGAGTAACCTGTGAACCTGTGGAAACAAATATTTACGGAATGAGCCAAATGCCCAGTACGGATAAAGGCACAAGTAATACTAATAATAGCTGCGATAACATCGAGAGATAAAGTAACATAAAATGATACGATGCAAAGTAAGACAAGTCAATAAAGTAAACCGTATCATATGGATGTACCCATTGAGCCGAATAACTTATATCAGAACAGACATGCACATAGAGCTGCAGACCCTATGTACCGAACGTGAAATGGGGTGTGGGCATACACAACAACCATCCACCATAATCATATGCATATATTCTAGGACCAGTCCATACGCCTCCTCAACATAATCTGGCCAATGTACCTCGCAAGTACTAAAGGAGACTCCGTGATCTCTGCTCACTGTCACGGTTAGTGCCACGTCATCGATGCCGCAATGACATGCTTGTGGTCACCCCCACAAGTAGGAACATGCTCGGGTAGCGGAATACAACAAACTAAAATACTGCTGCAATGATATATCTTAAATATGTTTTCTCGAATCATCAAACGAAGACGTAATCATGTTATAACATAGGAACGTGCGATAATGAGTTCAATTCAATAAATTAAGATCGCATGAAAAGTAATACTAAGTTTTAATGTAACGGAGTAAAGATAACAATGTATCAAGATATCAATAACGCACAACCAATTGAAACATATTCAATGCCATAGACGATCGGGAATTTCAATGGAATACAAAAGTCAAAGGGGTTTCAAAAATCAAGTGAACTACCATAATGACGAAGGGTGGGGTAAGAATCCGTACCTTGACTATTTTTAATCACAATGATGTTAGACTTGTTTCCTTAAAGAGGATCGTGTTAACCTACAAATAATTTGTATGTAATGAGATTATCATTTTGACTTTAGACTTTGGTCACTTGTTCACGAGGCTTTTATAGGTTTATATTAATGTAATAATGTTTTATCTTTAATATAGTAACATTATTATGATTTTTTTTAAAGTCTTTCCTTTAAAAATTTCATTGTATAACTTCAACAAATGTTTTTTTTTTTTTGTTTTATTTTCTAAATTACATATCTATTATATGTTTTTATGAAAAGTAAATTAATAAAAATAAAACTTATCGATGAAACCCTTGTTTGTAATGTGGCTATACACACACATATTATAATAAAATACTTATACAAACAAATGCATGTAATAATTCTTCTTATCAGGTTAATAAAGTTAAGTATATAAATATGGATATACAAATAAATTTGGTTGTAATATGTTGTAAGTCAAACGAATGTGAACCTGGACTAAAATAGATATATAAAAAAGGATGATGTGAATAATAATAATAATAATAATAATAATAAACAAAAGAGTTTATAAAAAGAAATACTATAGTCTTAGAGTTTAGAACCAATGTTCTCAGAACCGGATCGGACGTCGAACCGGACGGCTTACTGGTTTGGTGGTCGGACCGGTCGGACCGGTCGGACCGGATGGACCGGATTTAACTATATTTTAATTATATTTATATATGTAATTAAATATAAGTAATTTATATATGATTTATACATATATTTTATAGTTATATATAAAACTTAACTATATTTGTATATACAAAGTACTAATTTATGGTTTAACACCCCGTTTTTACCCACTAAAATCAAAAAAAAAAAAAAAAAAAAAAAAAAAAATCAAAATCCGGTCGGACCCGAACCGGTCGGCCGGTCCAACCGCCGACTCGGTTCGAACCGGCCGGTTCAAAGCTCCAAAAACGAACCTATATCGACCGGACCGGACAGGCCTCCGATTCCCGGTTCGACCGGTCGGACCGGCCGGTCCGATCCGGTCCTAACAACATTGTTTAGAACCCATGATCATTTTTACAAAAGTGAAAGATATTTCTAGTATGACAACTGGACAAATATGTTATAGTTATAGTTTTAAATATTAAATTAACACTTGACATTATCATCTTCCTTCATTTTGTTTTAGATTTCATCTCTCGTAACAAGATAATATTTAGAAGCAACTTTGATTTCTAATTACTAAAATACAAACTATGATAGTCACATAAATCAGTTTAAGGTGCGTTGTCGATTATCTCGATCATCATTCGGAAGAGATCTACAGGAAAACGCGAGTCACCGGAAGAAGCGTAACACTCGACGGAGAATTGTTGCAGCAACAGCGATAAGTTTATGGTGCTTCTGGTGGCCAGCGAAGGTCATACATGATGGAGGTAATGAGTGGTGTGTCGGTCTTTGAGTTTGGAGTGCACAAAGATTGGATGGAGGAAGTAGATGGTGATTGGAATTTTCCACCGAGAATAAAAGAAATGAAGGAAATCTAAGGTATAGTATGATTAAGACTGATAACAAATCTGGGTTTTTAAGAACAAGATTCACAAGTTAAAAGTGAGAGTTTCAAGGCCATGTCGTGAGGTTGTTTTCAAATTTCGTATATGATAATGAGTAAAATTTAAGAGAAACAAAAGGATTGTTCAAAGCTTCTAGTTTTAGGTGTTGCAGAAGATTAGTCAAACAAGATGAAGAAAGTTGAAACTAGTCAAACAATGGGGATTGTATCAACCAATCAAATAATTCCATCATAGTTTTAGTTTTATTATTAAATATATATATGTATATATACCTTTTCTTGATTTATTACCATTAAGATTTCTTATTATTATAATCATTATCATTATTTGATTATTAATAATATAGACAATTATTTATAGTATGCATTAGCTCAACATATATATTTAACTCTAGTCGTGAGCAATAATTTGTTGTTATTATTTGTTTGTTTATTCTAAATTTTAATATTATCTTAACTTTTTTTTTATTATATCTATACATACACTCACACAAACATATTTATATCTAAGGAAATTTACGGTTATTTCAGGAGTGGTCAAAGGAATTATCAAAGCAATCAAAATCAAGGCACATCAGGAATAAACGTAGAACCAACAAACAGAGAGCTCTTGGATTTTTTAAAGGAGATGAAGAAATCTAATGAGGTTCGAGACAAGAGTCATGAGGCTTTGAGCAATCATAATCAAATGGACCGATGAAACGAGGACTAAGCTTTCCTTTGATCCCAAATCTGCGTACGCCACGACAAGGTGAGACTTTCAAAAACACGTGATCTCCAACTTTGAATTCTAACGATCGGCGATGTTGATCTGCATAACTCTTTTGTCTACTTTGTGCTTCCTTTAATTTCTCTCGTGCGACGGTAACCTTTTCATTTGTAATTTGGACTAACTCGGGTCCCTCAATGAGCTTTTCCCCAACCTCTTCCCAACATATTGGTGCTCTACACTTCCGACCATACAAGAGTTCAAAAGGAGCCATGCCGATACTAGCTTGCCAACTATTGTTGTAAGCAAACTCGACAAGGCATAAATATTCATCCCAGTTTCCTGTCCACTCGAGTGCGCATGCACGAAGCATATCTTCAAGAGTTTGAATCGTACGTTCTGATTGCCCGTCTGTCTGTGGATGAAAAGCGGTACTAAACTTCAATCGTGTACCCCAAGCTGCTTGAAAGCCTTTCCAAAATCGAGAAGTGAAGCGCGGATCTCTGTCTGAAACGATCGAGGAAGGAGTGCCATGGAGTTGAATAATCTCTTGAAGAAACACCTCTGATAACTTACTAACGGAAAACCCTTGTTGAATCGGTAGAAAATGAGCTGACTTGGATAATCTGTCAACAACGACCCATATAGCATCATTCTTCTTAAATGTCTTGGGCAGGCCTGTAACAAAATCCATTGATATTTCATCCCATTTCCATACGGGAATATCCAATTGTTGCAAGAGTCCGCTGGCTCGTTGGTGCTCAATCTTCACTTGCTGGCACGTGAGGCATCGACTTGCATATCTTGCAACATCTTCCTTCATTCCATTCCACCAAAAGTTTTGACGCAGATCACGATACATCTTGGTTGATCCAGGGTGGATAGAAAAAGGCGAGCTATGTGCCTCGGCTAGTAATGACTCACGAAGGGTGGAATCATCAGGTACACATAATTTCTTCCCACACCAAATTACTCCATGCTCATCCACACGGAACTTGGACTCCTTTCCCAGCTCAATGTTCTCCGTTATCGCCCACAACTCTCCATCATGTTGTTGTGCTTCTTTAATTCGTGAGATGAGGCCAGGCTCGATTTTCATTCTAGCTAGGTAGCCATCAGATTTACCAACTTGAATGCCAATGCCCATCTTATCAAGTTCTAAAATAACATGCGGGTGAATTTGAAGGCAAGATACCGCTCCAAAATTCTTTCTACTCAAAGCATCGGTGACCACATTCGCTTTCCCCGGGTGGTACTGAATATTAGCATCATAATCTTTCAAAAGTTCCAACCATCTTCTTTGCCTCATATTTAGTTCCTTTTGTGTAAATATATACTTGAGGCTTTTATGATCGGTGAAGATATCACAAGTCTCGCCATATAGATAATGTCGCCAAATCTTCAATGCAAAGACTACTGCTGCCAACTCCAAATCATGTGTCGGATAATTAACTTCATAAGGCTTCAATTGACGGGAGGCATAGGCGATGACTTTCCTGTAGGATTCTGTGTGCCCAAGACACTTAGAATATTGATGTGGTTAGTACGTTATGATCCAAGTCGGGTTATACCCAATAACAAGCTTAGCAAACACCAATAAATATTTAATTGATGATATGATCATGCAATTAAATATTTACACCAATTTAGAAAATGGGTTTTCTAAATAAGTTGCATATGAGATGGAACAATTTATTAGGATATTTTGTTCAATGATATTATTTGAAGTGTTATTTAAATTAGTTGTATAACACCAAATAATAATGAGAGTATACTACTTATACAATTAATTGGCTAATTGTATAAACTAGTTAAAAGAGTAGGCAATATATACATGTGTGTATTAAATATTTAAGAGAATAAAAGAAAAAGGAAATCTCTCCTTTTGGCATGAAGAAACCGTTCCCCTCTCTCTCCATGCATGTGATTGCTTTATTCTCTTGATAAGAGAATGCACATGCATGCTTGACCATCCACCAACTTATTCTCTTGAGAATTACACACACATGCATTGTTGTCCCCTTCCACTAACTTAAGTATTCAGCTCTCAAGATCAAAATAGACACATGAGAACAAACACAAAATGGGATCCTTCTCTCTCTCTCAACTTACGAAATGGCAGCAGCATTGAGAGACTTTTGAGCTCAATTTTGAGCTGATTTTGGTTTGTTCTTGGTGTGTTCTAATGACAAGAAAGGTTCTTGCATTCCATGATCATGAATCTCATTCATACATGCAACTAACAACACAAAAACACACTCCTCTCTCTCTCTCTATGCTTACGAAAATGCAGCAGCTTCAGCAGGAGGTTTTGAGCAGGGTTTTCGTGTTGTTTTGGTGTCTTCTTCCTAACAAGAAGGTGGTTTGCAAAGTAGCTTGGGGTATAGACACTTGAGGACCTCTACACTTGAGTTCTTGGCCAATTTCAAGCATCCAAAATCACCCATCTTTGGTCGAAATTCTGCTGCAGTAAGGTAGTATATCACAGCTCAATGAAGCTGTGATTTTATGTAATTTTTCACATGTTCATAGCTTGTTCATTCACATATTTAAGATCCTATTGTTTTGGGTTTTGTTTTCCATCTTAAAACTACATTTAGAACACAAAATTTTCAGATTATAAACTCGTTATAATCCTTAACATCCGCTGCGTTTTCTGAAAGTTTAAAAGGTTAAACTATGTTTTAGTGTTCTAACAAACCCAACAATGGCATCAAGAGCCGGTTATGTGGATGACTTGCTTATTTTATCTTTGAAATTGGTTTTAAAAGATGTTATTAGACATGTTATAGGCTGTTTTTGGGCTGGAATATTATGTCTTGTTGAAACCCCAACTTTCAAGGTTACATTACACATGCTTGTGATTAAACCTTGAAAGATATGTATGTTGATATGTTGATTGTTTGGACAATATTTAAAACCAAAAATTTCAGTTTATGTTGGCTGAAATTTAAAGGTTTTAAGTGGGGTTTCATTGTATATTTTGATGATTTGATCATTGGATGTTTTAGTGCATAACCTAGCCATTGACCTTGTGATTGTTTGGATATTTATGATGGTTGTATTCATTCATTCGATTGGGTTGTATTATTTGTTATTTGTGCTTTATTTCAAATGTAATTTATTTATTATTGGGTTGTAATAAATAGATTAGGTGTATTTTCATTTTACTAGATATCTTGAATTAGGACTTTATATCTTGTAATATGAAGACATACACATTGGAAGCACAAAGGAAGGTCACAAGAGAAACATGGAGCATTTTGGATGCGGTTTCAAGTGGGAAGCTTTTGGAAGATTTCCATATGATTGTTTGTGACCCTTAGGAAAGACCTATGGACCACACTTGTGATGGCAAACAAGTGTGGACCACCTTAGATGCTATGGTTATGCACATATGCACATATGCACATATGCACATATGCACATTGTGGTTGTTTATATTATGCTTGTTTGGTTGTTTGTTGTATGATTATTGTTTGATATTTGGATATGCATAACAAACTCATTAGCAAACTTAACAAGCTGGAAATTTATGGTTTCTAATCATTAAGTGGTTAATAAGAGGTTATTAAAAGGATTAATGATTTAATAAAACAGGTTTTATTAAAAATAAACCATAAGATACCTTGCATCTATGGTTCTTAATCATTAAGTGATTAATAAGAGGTTATTAAAAGGATTGATGATTTAATAAAAAAGGTTTTATTAAAAATGAACCATAGGATACCTTGTATTTGAAAGCATGCAAATACAAGGTACATAGAGTTTTCAAAACTAGAATTAATGAAAACTAAAAATCCCTTTTCAAACAAGTTTAACACCGTTCTTTTGCACAACACTTAAGTCATTTGGAAACTCTTAATGGGATAAAGGTCACCTAACCATTTTGAGGGAACTTATGACTTAAGGTGGGAATACCACATTGGTGGGATAAAGGTCACCTAACCACTTGTGTTGGTAAACTCACATGTGTGTGCAAGTAGGGTAACTTGATTTGCAAACCATGTTGAATGGATCACCTAAAATATGGTTTCCAAATGGTGTTGATGGGATTAACATGCCGACTTTACATATGATGTTTAAAGTCGATCCCATACCGCTAGAAGTTGCAAAAGGTTGCAATTGTCAAATGTTGACTACCTTGTTAATTTGAATAATGGGATAAAGGTCACCTAACCATTATTTGAATGTAACGTTGGATTCTAGATTTTAATTATTAATTGTCTATGAGACATAAAGGGTATTAATAATTAAAATAAATTTTAAGAAATACTAAAAAGAACTTTGTAAAATTTGTAGAATAGCCGCAAACAATAATGCTACCACCCCGACCGTCCATACCCTATCACTGAGAACTATTTTAGAGAGGGATCGTCTGAACCATAATAACCTTATGGACTAGTCTCGAAACTTAAGAATTGTTCTCAAGCAAGAGCAAAGGCAAATGTCCTTGACGATCCTATTCCTAACCAACCCGTCCCCGACGATGTTGAGGCCATTCCCGATCCTAAGGCAAATGTTGCCAAAGGAGGAGGGCACATCAAAGGCAAAGGGGAAGGGAAGATCAAAGCGGAACCTCCAAAACCTAAGCTTATGAAGCCTAAGGTAACCGAAAACGATCCATGCTTTGAGTATGGTGAGATAGGTCATTTGAAAGGGAATTGTCCAACCTATCTCAATGAGTTGAGAAATAAGAGGGATGTTAGGCAAACCTCAAGCATGACTTTCATAATCCATATTGACTTAAATGTTATTTCCTCAAAGCACATGGGTAATTGGATACCACATGTGGAACTCACTATTGCAATCTGTTGCAAGGGTTCAAAAGAAATAAGCACTTTAAGAAAGGAGACTATGTTTTGAAACTTTCAAAAGGTTTGGAAGTTGTTCTTCAAAACATGTTATATGCTCCTAGTTTGACTAGGAACATGATTTAAGTTTCCTTTTGAAATGATATGGTTATGATTTAAAGTTAGTAAATGATGGTATTTATGTTTATATGGATGATGTATATTATTTCAAGGCTATGCCTTCTAATAATATTTATGAATTGGTTCATGATGATTCGTCCTATAATAACACATTATACCTATCATACACCAAGAGACTTACAATGGTTTAAGTGACTCTTATTCTTGTCATTGTCATCTTAGTTACATAAACAAGAATCGGATTTAAACACTTTAAAAGAATGGTCTTTTAAAAGCAAACGAAAATTGTTCATTTGATAAGTGTGAATCTTGTTTACAAGGTAAGATGACCAACACGCCCTTTAGTGGTATTAATGAAAGGGCAAAAGACTTATCAGGAGTCATACATTTGGATGTATGTGGTCCTTTTAAGACAATGACAAGGTATGATGAAACTTACTTCATTACCTTTACCGACGATTATAGTCGCTATGGTTATGTGTACTTGATGGCACATAAACATGAAGAATTTGAAATGTTCAAGAACTTCAAGAATGAAGTAGAAAATCAACTCGATAGAACTACCAAAGTTCTCCGTTTAGATAGAAAAGGTGAATACCTAAGTGAGTCTTTTAGGGATCATCTAGGAAGTTGTAAGATTGTCTCACAACTTACTCCTCACAGAACACCATAATATAATGATGTGTCTGAAAGGAGATCGAACCCTATTGGATATGGTTCGACCTATGATGCCTATAAGCTCACTACCTCTATAATTTTGGGGTTTCGCACTACTCTCCAAGGCTCGTATTTTGAATATGGCCCAAACCAAGAAAGTGGATTCGACGCCTTTTTTTAAATATGAAATGAAATAGTTCCATCGCCATCATATTTAAAAGTATGGGTTATGAAGCTTATGTTAAGCTTAACACCCAAACCAACTGAAAGTCGATTCACTAAGTGTATATTTGTTGGATATCCAAAAGGACTGTATAGGATACTACTTCTTTGATCCAACAAAGCAAAAGGTATTTATTGCTCAAAAGGCATAGTTCTTGGAAGCCAAGTTCCTTATGGAAGGAATGACGCATAGAACAGTGGAATTTGATGAGGATCAAGATCCACAAGCCGATACACGTTTGGTTGACACTAGCTATCAACAAGAGGTTGTTGATAATGATCAAGAGGTTGATCGATACACACAAAATGTTCATAGATCTGGTAGAGTTAGCATTCCACCTGAAATATATGGATCTTTCATGGATGGATGCTATGAGATTGACTCCGATGAGCCAAGTACATACCATAATGCTATGTCCAATTAGGATTGTGACAAATGCCTGGAAGCCATGAACGTAGAGATGCAATCCATGTATGACAACCAAGTTTAGGAATTGGTTGACACTCCACTTAACTCCAAACCGGTTGGATGCAAGTGGGTTTTCGAGAAGAAAACAAAACATGCATGGAAACTTAGATATTGACAAGGCTCATGTGTATAAAAAGGCTAGTGGGAGTGTAATCACAATCTTAGTATTGTATGTTGATGACATACTACATTTTGGAAATGACATTCCAACCATGGAAGGTGTTAAAACCTGGCTTGGAAGTTGTTTTTCCATAAAAGATCTCGGTGAAACCATCTATATTTTGGAAATAAAGATCTATAGGGATAGATCGAGGCGGTTGATAGGGTTAAACCAAAGTGCATACATTGATAAAATCTTGAAAAGGTTCAAGATGGAAAACTCTAAGAAAGGTATGGTACCTATTCAAAGAGGGACAATATTGAGTGCATCTCAATGTCCAAGCTCAAAGGATGAGCAACATCGTATGAAGGACATCCCATATGCGTCTGCTATAGGATCCGTCATGTATGCGATAATATGCACTAGACTGGACATGTCATGCGCGTTAAGCATGACAAGTAGATATCAGCAGAATCCGTGTAACACCCATTGGATGGCTGTTGAAAGAATATTGGAATACCTTAGGAAGACTAAGGATATGTTTCTAATACACAAATCTGATGAGGAGGAACTAGTTGTAAAGGGTTACACGAATGCTAGTTTCCAAACTAATCGAGATAATTCTCGATCACAATCGGGGTACGTCTCCATTATGAATAGGGTAGCGTTGTCCACTACAGAATTCGAATACATAGCCGCCTCATTAGCAGCTTGGGAAGCTACATGGATAAAAAGGTTTATCACCAATCTAAGGATGGTCTCTACCATTCAAGACTCCTTAGAAATCTTTGTGATGACGAGGGTGCGATTGTTCAAATCAAGGAACCCCGTGCACATCAAAAGATTAGGCACAATGAGCGGAGATTCAACTACATAAGGGATGAAGTTGAAAAGGGAAAGATATGTATTCGTAAAGTTCACTTTGATCAAAATATTGCGGATCCACTCACGAAGCTCCTCGAAAGGGCAAAGCATGAAAGTCATACTTGTGCCTTAGGACTTCGATATTCTAGTGATTGGACTTGATCAAATTTTGTATTTGAATATGTGGAACTCTTTATTATTTGAGTAAAATTATTTGGTTATAATGTCTCAATTAATGTTCCGATTTAGCATGTTTAATCCATGAGTGAATTAATTACTCTAAATGTCCATAGTCGTTCATACTTGTGGGAACAAGTGTGAGGGTAAGACTATTATGAACTTGGATTGGTTGATATTCATAAGGATGAATATAGAGCAATAGGTTGCTACCAAGGTTCATAAATATTTGTGGGATACAAATATTGAACTAACCCGCATCTCAAATCTTACTACATGGAATCTTATTGATTGATCATAAGTAAATTTGAGTAAAGGCGAATATCATTTGGTATCCTTCGACCTGAGATACATATTGGGTTTTGATATTCACCAAGTGTTACACCTTGAACTAGTTCTTCACTGATATGAAATAATTGTCAGTACATAAGGCTATGTTCAGGTATGACATAAGGTGATTGTGAGAAACGTATGTAGTCAAGATGGGATTTGTTCCTCTTATTCGTTGAGAGTATGATGTCTAAGGCCTGATTAAGTTAAATCAACAAGGAATGATCATTTGTGTCCTTGGATTTAACATGACATCTGTAACAAAAGGATAGATGATTGATTCACCTAAATCATTTCAAGTAGGGTACTTGAATGGGATGATGTTATTGAATGGCCACAAGTCATGCGTATTAAGGGTAGTAAACCGTTGTTAGGCGTTATTTACTGCTTGCATCAATCTTCTATGAATCTTGGGCAAGTGGGAGATTGTAGGATTCTGTGTGCCCAAGACACTTAGAATATTGATGTGGTTAGTACGTTATGATCCAAGTCGGGTTATACCCAATAACAAGCTTAGCAAACACCAATAAATATTTAATTGATGATATGATCATGCAATTAAATATTTACACCAATTTAGAAAATGGGTTTTCTAAATAAGTTGCATATGAGATGGAACAATTTATTAGGATATTTTGTTCAATGATATTATTTGAAGTGTTATTTAAATTAGTTGTATAACACCAAATAATAATGAGAGTATACTACTTATACAATTAATTGGTTAATTGTATAAACTAGTTAAAAGAGTAGGCAATATATACATGTGTGTATTAAATATTTAAGAGAATAAAAGAAAAAGGAAATCTCTCCTTTTTGGCATGAAGAAACCGTTCCCCTCTCTCTCCATGCATGTGATTGCTTTATTCTCTTGATAAGAGAATGCACATGCATGCTTGACCATCCACCAACTTATTCTCTTGAGAATTACACACACATGCATTGTTGTCCCCTTCCACTAACTTAAGTATTCAGCTCTCAAGATCAAAATAGACACATGAGAACAAACACAAAATGGGATCCTTCTCTCTCTCTCAACTTACGAAATGGCAGCAGCATTGAGAGACTTTTGAGCTCAATTTTGAGCTGATTTTGGTTTGTTCTTGGTGTGTTCTAATGACAAGAAAGGTTCTTGCATTCCATGATCATGAATCTCATTCATACATGCAACTAACAACACAAAAACACACTCCTCTCTCTCTCTCTATGCTTACGAAAATGCAGCAGCTTCAGCAGGAGGTTTTGAGCAGGGTTTTCGTGTTGTTTTGGTGTCTTCTTCCTAACAAGAAGGTGGTTTGCAAAGTAGCTTGGGGTATAGACACTTGAGGACCTCTACACTTGAGTTCTTGGCCAATTTCAAGCATCCAAAATCACCCATCTTTGGTCGAAATTCTGCTGCAGTAAGGTAGTATATCACAGCTCAATGAAGCTGTGATTTTATGTAATTTTTCACATGTTCATAGCTTGTCCATTCACATATTTAAGATCCTATTGTTTTGGGTTTTGTTTTCCATCTTAAAACTACATTTAGAACACAAAATTTTCAGATTATAAACTCGTTATAATCCTTAACATCCGCTGCGTTTTCTGAAAGTTTAAAAGGTTAAACTATGTTTTAGTGTTCTAACAAACCCAACAATTCCCGTGTTGCATTAGCACACAACCTAGCCCTTTCTTCGAGGCATCACTATAAATCTGAAATTCACCTAAACCAGATGGAAGAGTGAGTATCGGGGCAGATACAAGTCTTTTCTTTAGTTCTTCAAAGCTCTTTTCTCGCTCTTCATTCCAAGAATACTTCACCCCTTTTCTCAATAGTTGTGTGAGGGGTAAGGCAATAACAGAAAAACCTTCCACAAATCTTCGATAATAGCCTGCCAACCCCAAGAAACTTCGGATCTCTGTGGCTGAGGTAGGTCTAGGCCACTTAGTAATGGCCTCGATCTTAGCTGGATCCATTTTAATTCCTTCCGTTGATACAATGTGACCCAAGAATGCTACTTGACTGAGCCAAAATTCACATTTTGAAAATTTGGCATACAACTTCTTTTGCCTTAATGTCTCAAGCACTTTACGCAGGTGTTGCTTGTGTTCTTCCTTGCTTCTAGAATGTACTATAATATCATCGATAAAGACAATCACAAATTTATCCAAGAATTCATGAAATACTCGGTTCATCAAATCCATGAATACCGCGGGTGCATTAGTCAGGCCAAAAGGCATGACCAAGAACTCGTAATGACCGTAACGAGTGCGAAATGCTGACTTAGGCACATCCGTCTCTCTAATCTTCAACTGATGATAACCAGACCTTAAGTCTATTTTTGAGAAGAATTTGGCACCTTGAAGCTGGTCAAAAAGATCATCGATGCGGGGTAGAGGATAATGGTTTCTAATGGTAATCTTATTTAACTCTCGGTAGTCGATACACAACCGCATACTACCATCCTTCTTCTTTACAAATAAGACTGGTGCGCCCCAAGGTGAGACGCTTGGCCTAATAAATCCAAGCTCCAATAGCTCCTGTAGCTGTTCTTTCAATTCTTTCAGTTCTAATGGTGCCATGCGATACGGTGCCTTAGAGATAGGCTCGGCGCCAGGAATTAAATCGATGGAGAACTCTATTTCACGGTCGGGTGGTAGTCCCGGTAATTCATCCGGAAATACATCAGGATACTCACGAACAATAGAATGGTTATCGATGCTATCTTCACTAATCGAGGTATCCAAGATAGATGCTAAGAATCCAACACAACCATGCGATATCAACCTTTGAGCTTTGAGTGCTGAAATAATCTTAAGAGATTTATGAGGTTGAATTCCCTGATAGACGAATTCAGGATGATGAAGATCACCGAAGGTAACTCGTCGAGAATGGAAATCAATAGTAACATGATGTCGCGCCAACCAATCCATTCCAAGAATAATATCAAAGTCACCCATTTGCATGGGTAAAAGATCCGCATTACGCACGATCGAGTCAACACGAATAGGACAATCTTTATATATGTGAGTGATAATTAACGAGTTTCCCAAAGGAGTTGAAATTGATAGAGTATGATCTAACGGCGAGGGATCAATCATAAGATATCTAGTAAACAAATGAGAAATAATCGAGTGTGTTGCCCCTGTATCAAATAGCACATAAATATCACGTTCACTAATTTGAAGGGTTCCAGATACAGTACCTGGTGTACCAGCAGCTTCAGTAGCAGTAAGTGCAAAAACTCTTCCCCTGGTGTTAGCTTGTGCATTGGACCCATCAGTGTTCCTCTTGTTTTCTTGTTTCGGACAATCTCTGATCACATGCCCCGCTTGACCACACCGGAAACAATTTCCCATAGCTCGATGACAAATGCCTCGATGACGTTTCCCACAAGTGTTACATGGTGGAATCAAAGTCTGGTTTGGGTTTCCATGTTGATTTAGTGGTTGTGCCCTAATAGTGTCACACCCCGACCGACGGCGGAATCATCGGAGCGGACGAGGGAATGATTGATTGTTCATAACACATGGTTGTCTAATAGTGGAAATAATATTAAAATCAGATTACAAGATAATATAAGTTCAACATACACAAATACAACAATCGAAACCACAAATAATAATTGTCTTTTATTTTAACTAAGTCCGTGTCTTAAATGAGCACGTAGAAGTCCACTATCTTGCTTAACCTGAAATCATGTGAGAAAATAAAGTCAGCTAACGAGTTAGCTGGTGAGTAATCACAGTTTTGAATATACATATAGATTGATTGATTTATTGAGAATAATTCAATTCACAAGGTAATATTAAGACTTATATGGCAATAGCGAAGCATATAGATAAACCGACACAATATAAACCCCTTGACTTGACACTTGCATATAATAGACTATACACAAACACCATAGATTGACTAATTGCCTCTGGTATAATCACCACTCGTAAGCCATGTGGGGTGGGTTATCCAAACCAGTAGATCTACCATTGATACCAGGATTGATTGATTGAACTAGGGTTTTACTGTCGTCCAGTTTATCATATTATGTTCACATAATTGTAAGTAATAACATAACCTGTCTAGAATTAATTTAGAATGAAATAACAATAGAATATCATGATTGAATATATTGTATCACATGATTTCCCCAAATAAGAAATGATATAAAAAGGGGATATGAATACTCACTTGATTGATGAGATTAGGATCTGGATTAGACACCAACGATTTCCTTATGATTAACCTAAGGAACGGTGTCTCAAATTAGAATAATAATGATTTGGGAATTTGGGAATGTATTATGATTTCCATGGTAGTTTAAATTGATTAATTTATTTAGTTTGAAATGTCTTGAAATAAACGAATTTGTTGAAAGTGATTATGTCCAGGATTTTAATAAAAATTTATGCATATAAGTTATACATATATACAATTTATTAATAAATTATATATGTATAATTATATACATAATTATATATATTCATGTAATTATATCTAATTTCATGTATGATTACATACATAATTATATGTATATAATAAATTTATACATAAGTAAGCATAACTATATATTGTATGTTAATTATATACATATGTTAGAAATTGTATACGATGGTGTAAAATTATATACCTGTAATTTATTTAGATAAAAGTTGTTTCGATAATTGAATAATATATACATATGTATATATATGAATTCAATTTATTTATTGTATAATTATGTATTATACACTAATTATAAATTGGTGGATAATACAATTAGTTATTTTATTTATTTAAAACAAATAAAAATAAATGAATAAAATATAAAATAATTTCAGAAAGTAATTAAGTGGTTTTAGAAATTTTTAATGTTTGTAAAAATGTTTTTATGATTTTTAGAATTTTTCTCTGAATTTTTAAAGGCTTAAAAGGCCTTAAAAAATATAGTGTAGGTGCCCGGGGTCGAACCCGGGACCTTCTGCGTGAAATGGAAGCATGGAACCGGTGAACCGAAGGCCTAAGCCGCGGTTATGATCCGGTTTTAATTCTTTTAAACCAATATAACCAAAACCCCAAACCCAATTCGAGCCCTAGTTCGAATCCCGTCCAATTAAACCCCAATTCGATTATGATTGCTTCTGGAATCATAGGGCTTTTATTCCCCATGGAAAACCGAGTATGTGGATGTGTAGAATTACCTATATGGTATTGATTTGAAACTGAACTCGATGAAGAACAGGTCCGCGAATAGCTGCCAATCGAATGATGCTCAAACCGTGATGATAATCAAATTAAACTGAGGTTAGCTTCGAATGGTGATCTGGAACAATAGCCCCTTATCAATGTTGATTAAAACGATCGGAAGTTGGGTTTTAAAAGAGTTGCAGGTCGCGATGAAGGTGTGGATTGATTTCAGTGTTTGTGTTTGTTTTTGGTGAAATTGACACCTGAATTCGATTAGGTGTTTATAAAATATCGTGTTGGTAGTTTTAATTTGTTCATTATTGTTGTTCGAGTGTATTATTGAGTGGTATCGAATCCGAGAATAAAGTGAAGATCTTTACCATTTGTTGACCGATTCAACACGTGTTTATGTTGGAATTCCATTAGAATTGGATCCAAGAAACTTTCGGTGTGATTGTGGGGTTCAAAATCAGATTAATTGACTGATTTGGTCGGGAATTTTATGATTTCGATGTGGAAGCTTTGGATTCGAATTTACCGACGATTTATCGTGTTTAATGGGTGTCGTGGGTTCGAAACTAGTCCACGAGTGCATTGAAACCGGTTTTGTGAGTTGAAATGGAGTAATTTCATCGTTTTTGGCTTCGCCGGAGTTCGGCCGGAGACTCGCCGGAGTCTCGCCGGAAAAACGGGGGGGGGGGGGGGGGGAGCCGGGGTTTTAAAATTTTACACAATTATTCCCTGCGGTTTCAACTTTTATATTTTATGTATGAAACTTCTTATTAAATTTCCAAATTGACAAAATTTACCCCTGGACTTTTATTATTATTCTTAACATTATTAATGTTATTATTATTATTATTATTATTATTATTATTATTATTATTATTATTAATTATCGAAAGCTTACAATTAAAATTCCCATGATCGTATTGTTAACAAATATTAACAGAAGTTAATAAAAAAAAAATACGGGTGGTTACAGTCTCCCCTGCTTTAGGAAATTTCGTCCCGAAATTTTAATTCACAAGGAGGATGAAAGGAAAAGATGAGGGTACTTGGTTTTCATTTGGTCCTCACGTTCCAGGTGTACTCTGGCCCACGTTTAGACTCCCAACGAACTTTGACAATGGGTATCCGACTGCGTTTGAGTTGTTTAACTTCCCGATCCATAATTTCCACAGGTTTCTCAATAAAGTGCATAGATTCATCAATCTGGACTTCGTCGAGTGGAATGTGGAGATTTTCATCGGCAAGGCATTTCTTGAGATTTGAAACATGAAACGTCGGATGTATATTGCTAAGTTCCTGGGGTAGTTCTAGCTTGTAGGCCATTTTCCCAATTCGCTCGAGCACTTTGAATGGACCCACGTAACGAGGTGCTAGCTTCCCTTTCTTTCCAAAGCGAATCACTCCCTTCCAAGGTGACACCTTAAGAAGTACGAGATCACCGACATTGTATTCCATGGGCTTACGTATTTTATCAGCATAATGCTTTTGACGATTTCTAGCAGCGACCAAGTTATCACGGATCTTATGAATTTTGTCGGTTGTTTCTTGTATCAATTCTGGACCAGTAATCTGTGATTCACCAACTTCAGACCAACAGATGGGAGATCGACACTTCCGGCCATACAAGGCCTCAAATGGTGCCATCTGGATGCTGGTATGGTAACTGTTATTGTATGAAAATTCGATTAACGGAAGATGAGAATCCCACGATCCACTGAAATCAATGACGCAAGCCCGGAGCATATCCTCGAGGGTTTGTATCGTTCTTTCAGTCTGACCGTCGGTTTGCGGGTGATAGGCTGTGCTAAGATTTAGTTGAGTCCCGAGAGCTGCTTGGAGACTTTTCCAGAAATGAGAGATGAAACGACCATCGCGATCAGAGATAATATCTAAAGGTACACCATGCCGACTGACTATTTCATTAATGTAAATACGAGCCAATTTCTCGACTCGATAATCTTCCCGAATTGGAATGAAAGAGCCGACTTAGTCACCGATCAATGATAACCCAGATACTATCGTGACCATTAGTGGTACGAGACAGCTTGGTGATGAAATCCATGGATATGCTTTCCCATTCCATAATGGAACCTCGGGTTGTACGAGTAATCCAGAGGGACGTTGATGCTCGGCTTTGACTTTAGAACATGTGAGGCATTTAGATACATACAAGGCTATATCCTTCTTCATGTCGGGCCACCAATATTGGTTCCGAAGATTCATGAACATCTTATCTGCTCCCGGATGTATAGAATAACGAGCCTTGTGAGCCTCATCCATGATGGTTGTTCGAAGATTATCGTGATTCGGAATCCAAAGTCGATTTAGAAAATATAGTAGTCCGTCCGACTTGGTTTCCAATTGGAGTTCAGCACCGCATGACATTTCCTCATACATGTTGCCTTCGGTGACTGATTCGTGTTGAGCTTCGAGTATTCTGGTTAAGAGGTCGGTTTGAATGGTAACACTTTGAAGCATAACTTGACCCTTACGACTTAATGCATCGGCTACGACATTAGCTTTACCAGGGTGGTAACGAATCTCACAGTCGTAGTCATTGAGTAGTTCGACCCATCGTCGTTGCCTCATGTTAAGCTCCTTCTGATTGAAGATGTACTGGAGACTCTTATGATCGGTGAATACAACACATATAGTGCCATAAAGATAGTGTCTCCAGATTTTGAGTGCGAATACGACAACACCCAATTCAAGATCGTGCGTCGTATAATTTTTCTCATGAATCTTCAATTGTCTTGAAGCATAAGCTATAACTTTGCCTCGCTGCATGAGAACGCAACCTAGACCTTGTTTTGAAGCGTCACAATAGACAACGAAATCGTCGTTTCCATCAGGAAGTGTTAAAATCGGCGCTTCACACAACTTTTGCTTGAGGGTTTGAAATGCTTTTTCTTGATCAGGCCCCCAAGAAAAAGGCTTATCCTTGTGGGTCAAAGCAGTGAGTGGCACAGCAATCTTCGAGAAGTTAGGAATAAAACGTCGATAATATCCGGCTAAACCAAGGAATGAACGAATCTCTGTAGGAGTTTTAGGTTCTCCCCATTCCTTTATTGCCTCGATCTTTGCGGGATCAACGTGAATTCCCTTGCTGTTTACTATGTGACCAAGAAATTGAACCTCATTAAGCCAGAATTCACATTTTGAGAATTTGGCGTAGAGTTTCTCTTTCCTCAGAAGTTCGAGTATTAGACGAAGGTGATTCTCGTGATCGGATTTTGTTTTGGAGTATATCAAGATGTCGTCGATAAATACGATCACGAATTTGTCTAGGTATGGCCGGCACACGCGATTCATTAAATCCATGAATACTGCCAGTGCGTTAGTTAACCCGAATGGCATCACTGTAAACTCATAATGGCCATATCTCGTTCGGAAAGCTGTTTTTGGAATATCATCATCATGCACACGGAGTTGGTGATAACCAGAACGAAGATCGATCTTTGAAAAATGAGTGGCTCCTTGAAGCTGATCAAACAGATCGTCGATTCTGGGTAATGGGTAACGGTTCTTGATTGTGAGTTTGTTGAGTTCTCGATAGTCAATGCACATACGGAATGAGCCATCCTTTTTCTTCACGAACAAGACTGGAGCTCCCCAAGGTGATGAGCTCGGGCGAATGAATCCTTTGTCTGACAGTTCTTGCAATTGACTAGCAAGTTCTTGCATCTCAGATGGTGCAAGTCGATAAGGAGATTTCGCCACGGGAGTTGCACCAGGTACAAGGTCGATTCGGAATTCAACTTGACGAACGGGAGGAAGACCGATTAAATCTTCGGGAAAGACTTCAGGAAACTCTCGAACAACCGGAATGTCTTCAATCTTCTTAGGTTTCTCATCTGCTTTCACGATATGAGCTAAGAAAGCCACGTAATGCTTGCGGAGGTACTTTGGGCTTTGGTACAAGACATGAGTTTAAGCCCCTTGTAAGGTTTTTCCCCGTAGATTTGTAGTATGCTTCCGGTCGGGAGCGGAATACAAATGGTCTTTTCGTGACAAATCACTTCGGCATGATTCTTTGATAACCAGTCCATGCCTACTATAACATCGAAACTACCCAGTTGCATGGGTATAAGATTGATAGGGAAATCGTGCTCACTTAGATTCAAGGTATAGTCGGGAATAACAGAATTAATTGTAATGGGTTTTCCGTCAGCTATCTCTACCGTAAAGGGGTTATCTAGCTTGGTTCGAGCACTAGCAAGTAAGGGCTCAAAGTCTAAGGATACAAAGCTTTTATCTGCACCGGTGTAAAAAAGAATCGAAGCGTATTGATTATTAATTTGGAACATACCGTTCACCACGTCATTGCTAACTTGGGCTTGTTGGGCATTGATGTTGAATGCTCGACCTTGAGCTGCAGGGACGGCCTTGAGAAGCTTCGGACATTGGTTGCGGAAATGGTTAGGATCCCCGCATTGGTAGCAAGCTCTTGCGTGCGTGATTGCCGGGGTATGCTGAACAGTCGGTATGGTAACTGGAACCCTTGCAGTATTCTTGCACACGTTGAATGTATGGCCGAAACGACCACAGTTGGTGCATTGACGACATTGAACGTTAGCGGGATGGTGATACTTGCAGTTGTTACACTGCGGAAAGGGTCCAGCGTAGGGCTTTTCATCAACGGTTGATTGTTAACTACTGGTTGACGAGTTGGAGGGACTTGATTAATTGGCACAGCAGGGGTAATCACAGCAAAGTTTTGGGATTTAGCATTCCTCTTCTGTTTTGAGAAGGTTCAGGTTTTTCCTCCTTAGGGGGTTCAGCTGAGGGTTCTCAGGCACCTTCTTAGCACCCTTCCTAGTCAGGGTTCCAGCCTTGACATGATTATCAGTTAGCTGAGCAGCTAACCGGATGGTATCTTCCAAGGTTGCAGGATTTCTACCCCACACCGTGTCTTGAATTTGCATGGGTAGACCACCGATGTATTTCTCGATAGCCCGAGATAAAGGAGTAACCAGGTGAGGAACAAGTAGACTCAGTTCATGAAATCGGTTGGTATAAGCTAGATTTTCTCCACTTTCTTGAGTTAACTCCCAGAACTCAGCTTCCAATTTCTTAATTTCATTTCTCGGACAGAATTCCCGAGTCATGAGCTCCTTAACTTCATCCCACGTCAATGCTAATGCGGCATCAGTTCCACGGGTTCGTTTCACACCATTCCACCAAGTGAGTGCTCTCTTTTGAAGAACACTTGTGGCATACCGGACTTTTAGATTTTCAGGGCACTCGCTGTTGAGGAAAGTGTTCTCGATGCTTTCGAACCATTGTAGTAATCCGGTAGCTCCTTCAGTTCCACTGAACTTGGTGGGGTTGCAAGAACTGAATTGTTTGTAAGTACAAGTTTTGGGAGGGTTTGGTGCAATTGGGTTTTGGACAGTATTGTTGCCTTGGTTCAAGTGGGTAAGTAGAGTTGGGATGACCGCAGCAACTTCACGTGCCACTATAGCAGCGATTTTACGGCCAGAGTTTCCAGATCGTGAACAGACTCGACGAGAAGACATTCTGAAATATCATTAGGATATTTTATGAGAATTAGGTAATATGAGTTATACAATTTGTAAACGAAAATCGGGAATTTGGCATAATAATAAGATATGTTCCGATTGTAATCGTTTGATTCGTAAATCAAAGCGAATACGTTGACTAATCAAAGTATTGGGTTAATCACAACTTTGTTGAAGACATGCGTACCTATAAGCAGATACTCATCCCGAGGGTTCCCAGGTAAGGTAAACAGGTCCATCGGTTGGTTTGGATTTATGCGAATACCTTGCCTAGACAGAACACCCCGAGATACAGGCATCCCACTCTTCCAGCATTACATGTATTCAGTTGTGAGACACAGACTTTGACGAGATTTTGAAAACCACGAATAACGATTCAAAGCTCATTTTGAAAACCATTTGATTTAGGCACACAATGCCTTGAATATGATTTAAGATTTATGTGTGCATTGATAAAAATCAAAGTATAGGAAGAATCACATAGGGCATATAATCATATAATCAAGTGTAAACATGTAAAGCACACATAAATATCTATGCATATAATATACATGAAGGACTCATGTGTAAGGTACTTAGTTATAGTCTAGGTCATTCCATTTCTAATAACCTAATTCCCTATAACCATGGCTCTGATACCAATCTGTCACACCCCGACCGACGGCGGAATCATCGGAGCGGACGAGGGAATGATTGATTGTTCATAACACATGGTTGTCTAATAGTGGAAATAATATTTAAATCAGATTACAAGATAATATAAGTTCAACATACACAAATACAACAATCGAAACCACAAAAATAATTGTCTTTTATTTTAACTATGTCCGTGTCTTAAATGAGCACGTAGAAGTCCACTATCTTGCTTAACCTGAAATCATGTGAGAAAATAAAGTCAGCTAACGAGTTAGCTGGTGAGTAATCACAGTTTTGAATATACATATAGATTGATTGATTTATTGAGAATAATTCAATTCACAAGGTAATATTAAGACTTATATGGTAATAGCGAAGCATATAGATAAACCGACACAATATAAACCCCTTGACTTGACACTTGCATATAATAGACTCCACACAAACACCATAGATTGACTAATTGCCTCTGGCATAATCACCACTCGTAAGCCATGTGGGGTGGGTTATCCAAACCAGTAGATCTATCATTGATACTAGGATTGATTGATTGAACTAGGGCTTTACTGTCGTCCAGTTTATCATATTATGTTCACATAATTGCAAGTAATAACATAACCTGTCTAGAATTGAATTTAGAATGAAATAACAATAGAATATCATGATTGAATATATTGTATCACATGATTTCCCCAAATAAGAAATGATATAAAAAGGGGATATGAATACTCACTTGATTGATGAGATTAGGATCTGGATTAGACACCAACGATTTCCTTATGATTAACCTAAGGAAAGGTGTCTCAAATTAGAATAATAATGATTGGGAATTTGGGAATGTATTAGGATTTCCATGGTAGTTTAAATTGATTAATTTTATTGGTTTGAAATGTCTTGAAATAAATGAATTTGTTGAAAGTGATTTGTCCAGGATTTTAATAAAAATTTATGCATATAAGTTATACATATATACAATTTATTAATAAATTGTATATGTATAATTATATACATAATTATATATATTCATGTAATTATATCTAATTTCATGTATGATTACATACATAATTATATGTATATAATAAATTTATACATAAGTAAGCGTAACTATATATTGTTATGTTAATTATATACATATGTTATAAATTGTATACGATGGTGTAAAATTATATACCTGTAATTTATTTAGATAAAAGTTGTTTCGATAATTGAATAATATATATATATGTATATATATTGAATTCAATTTATTTATTGTATAATTATGTATTATACACTAATATAAATTGGTGGATAATACAATTAGTTTTTTATTTATTTAAAACAAATAAAAATAAATGAATAAAATATAAAAATAATTTCAGAAAGTAATTAAGTGGTTTTAGAAATTTTTAATGTTTGTAAAAATGTTTTTATGATTTTTAGAATTTTCTCTGAATTTTAAAGGCTTAAAAGGCCTTAAAAATATAGTGTAGGTGCCCGGGGTCGAACCCGGGACCTTCTGCGTGAAATGGAAGCATGGAACCGGTGAACCGAAGGCCTAAGCCGCGGTTATGATCCGGTTTTAATTCTTTTAAACCAATATAACCAAAACCCCAAACCCAATTCGAGCCCTAGTTCGAATCCCGTCCAATTGAACCCCAATTCGATTATGATTGCTTCTGGAATCATGGGGCTTTTATTCCCCATGAAAAACCGAGTATGTGGATGTGTAGAATTACCTATATGGTGTTGATTTGAAACTGAACTCGATGAAGAACAGGTCCACGAATAGCTGCCATCGAATGATGCTCAAACCATGATGATAATCAAATTAAACTTGAGGTTAGCTTCGAATGGTGATATGGAACAATAGCCCCTTATCAATGTTGATTAAAAACCGGAAGTTGGGTTTTAAAAGAGTTGCAGGTCGCGATGAAGGTGAGGATTGATTTCAGTGTTTGTGTTTGTTTTTGGTGAAATTGACACCTGAATTCGATTAGGTGTTTATAAAATATCGTGTTGGTAGTTTTAATTTGTTCATTATTGTTGTTCGAGTGTATTATTGAGTGGTATCGAATCCGAGAATAAAGTGAAGGTCTTTACCATTTGTTTGACCGATTCAACACGTGTTTATGTTGGAATTCCATTAGAATTGGATCCAAGAAACTTTCGGTGTGATTGTGGGGTTCAAAATCAGATTAATTGACTGATTTTGGTCGGGAATTTTATGATTTCGATGTGGAAGCTTTGGATTCGAATTTACCGACGATTTATCGTGTTTAATGGGTGTCGTGGGTTCGAAACTAGTCCACGAGTGCATTGAAACCGGTTTTGTGAGTTGAAATGGAGTAATTTCATCGTTTTTGGCTTCGCTGGAGTTCGGCCGGAGACTCGCCGGAGTCTCGCCGGAAAAAAGGGGGGGGGGAAGCCGGGGTTTTAAAATTTTACACAATTAGTCCCTGCGGTTTCAACTTTTATATTTTATGTATGAAACTTCTTATTAAGTTTCCAAATTGACAGAATTTACCCCTGGACTTTTATTATTATTATTCTTAACATTATTAATGTATTATTATTATTATTATTATTATTATTATTATTATTATTATTATTATTATTATTATTATTAATTATCGAAAGCTTACAATTAAATTTCCCATGATCGTATTATTAACAAATATTAACAGAAGTTAATAAAAAAAATACGGGTGGTTACAAATAGCACCTTCAAACGGTTGAATCTGGTTATGTGTTTTAGGCTGCCATGGTCGGGTCTGATTTCCGGTGTTACGACTTGCTTGAACTCTACGATCCTTTGAATGATTAGCAGCATTGGATGTCTGGCTTGTGGGCTGAATTTGGTGTCCATCCCTATCCCTCTTCTTGTTGTCTCCTTTCCGAGATAAGAAGTCTTTTCTGTCAAATTCAAATGTCTTGATTGCATCAGCCACCTCCGTAAGATCCTTAAACTTCATATACATGATTGACTTTCGGATTCGATCACACACTGCCCATTTACACTTTTCGGCTTGAACCGCCGCAGACCTGGCTGCTTCCCCCACAATATTAGCCAACCTTGCAAATCGGGTAATGAACTCTAACCCTGGTTCATCATTCCCCTGCCGGATAACAGCATATTCTCTTATGTAGGCTTCTCTGTCAGCTGTAGAGAAAAACTTATCATAAAAGATAGTACGGAATTCAGGCCATGAAAGAGTAGCTGCATAGGCTTTCCCTCCTCTGATTTGCATAAGTCCTTCCCACCAAGTTTGTGCATCATCTTCCATTTGTATGTGGCTAATCTGACCTTATACTCATCCACAACACCCAACACTTCAAAGATCTTCTCAACATGGGCTATCCAGTTTCTTGCATCGATGGGAGTAGTTGCATGACTGAATGACCTTGGCTTTTGCTTTTGGAACCTCTCGATCCATACGTGAATGCTCTGAGTAGAGTTATCTATGTTGTTCTCATCAATTGGGCTCTCCCGAATAGAGTTATCACGACCTTCAGAACGAGTTTGGTGAAGAACTGCCTCCACGGTTTGGGCAACAAGATTAGGTAACAATCCGGCAAAAACTTGGTTGATAGCAGAGACCATGTTCGGATCAACGGGAGTCTCGTTTGAAGCGGTGTCAGCATGCAATCGGTTTGCCCTACGGGCGTTCCTACGAGGTTGACGACGTGGAGGCATCTAACAGAATGGACATCAAGATTAGCGTATAGAAATAATAGAGAATACATAATAGAATTAGATGGAACCCTAACCCCAATGTCTACCCAATCCTCACATGTCTTAATAATTAATGTTTAAATTTCTACAGGAAAGAGCCTTGGCTCTGATACCATAACTGTAACACCCAACCAGATTAGGGCTGACGTGTCACTATCATAGTAATCATAACATAAGACATAATTGTGTAATTAAAACGTTAGTAGTACATCACCAAAACATCGTTTGAGAGCCCTAGGTTAAAGTATTCATTAATATTATTTAATCAGCCAAAAACTAGATAACTAGCACATGCTACAAAATGGCTATCTTTCACTATTTAAAAATCTTAGAGCTTGATTTATCTCTCTTCACACCCCGCCCGGAGTAACCTGTGAACCTGTGGAAACAAATATTTACGGAGTGAGCCAAATGCCCAGTACGGATAAAGGCACAAGTAATACTAATAATAGCTGCGATAACATCGAGAGATAAAGTAACATAAATGATACGATGCAAAGTAAGACAAGTCAATAAAGTAAACCGTATCATATGGATGTACCCATTGAGCCGAATAACTTATATCAGAACAGACATGCACATAGAGCTGCAGACCCTATGTACCGAACGTGAAATGGGGTGTGGGCATACACAACAACCATCCACCATAATCATATGCATATATTCTAGGACCAGTCCATACGCCTCCTCAACATAATCTGGCCAATGTACCTCGCAAGTACTAAAGGAGACTCCGTGATCTCTGCTCACTGTCACGGTTAGTGCCACGTCATCGATGCCGCAATGACATGCTTGTGGTCACCCCCACAAGTAGGAACATGCTCGGGTAGCGGAATACAACAAACTAAAATACTGCTGCAATGATATATCTTAAATATGTTTTCTCGAATCATCAAACGAAGACGTAATCATGTTATAACATAGGAACGTGCGATAATGAGTTCAATTCAATAAATTAAGATCGCATGAAAAGTAATACTAAGTTTTAATGTAACGGAGTAAAGATAACAATGTATCAAGATATCAATAACGCACAACCAATTGAAACATATTCAATGCCATAGACGATCGGGAATTTCAATGGAATACAAAAGTCAAAGGGGTTCAAAAATCAAGTGAACTACCATAATGACGAAGGGTGGGGTAAGAATCCGTACCTTGACTATTTTTAATCACAATGATGTTAGACTTGTTTCCTTAAAGAGGATCGTGTTAACCTACAAATAATTTGTATGTAATGAGATTATCATTTTGACTTTAGACTTTGGTCACTTGTTCACGAGGCTTTTATAGGTTTATATTAATGTAATAATGTTTTATCTTTAATATAGTAACATTATTATGATTTTTTTTAAGTCTTTCCTTTAAAAATTTCATTGTATAACTTCAACAAATGTTTTTTTTTTTTTTGTTTTATTTTATCTAAATTACATATCTATTATATGTTTTATGAAAAGTAAATTAATAAAAATAAAACTTATCGATGAAACCCTTGTTTGTAATGTGGCTATACACACACATATTATAATAAAATACTTATACAAACAAATGCATGTAATAATCTTCTTTATAGGTTAATAAAGTTAAGTATATAAATATGGATATACAAATAATTTTGGTGTAATATGTTGTAAGTCAAACGAATGTGAACTGGACTAAAATAGATATATAAAAAAGGATGATGTGATAATAATAATAATATATAATAATAATATAACAAAAGAGTTTATAAAAAGAAATACTATAGTCTTAGAGTTTAGAACCAATGTTCTCAGAACCGGATCGGACGTCGAACGGACGGCTTACTGGTTGGTGGTCGGACCGGTCGGACCGGTCGGACCGGATGACCGGATTTAACTATATTTTAATTATATTTATATATGTAATTAAATATAAGTAATTTATATATGATTTATACATATATTTTATAGTTATATATAAAACTTAACTATATTTGTATATACAAAGTACTAATTTATGGTTTAACACCCGTTTTTTACCCACTAAAATCAAAAAAAAAAAAAAAAAAAAAAAAAAAAAAAAATCAAAATCCGGTCGGACCCGAACCGGTCGGCCGTCCAACCGCCGACTCGGTTCGAACGGCCGGTTCAAAGCTCCAAAAACGAACCTATATCGACGGACCGGACAGGCCTCCGATTCCCGTTCGACCCGGTCGGACCGGCCGGTCCGATCCGGTCCTAACAACATTGTTTAGACCCATGATCATTTTTACAAAAGTGAAAGATATTTCTAGTATGACAACTGGACAAATATGTTATAGTTATAGTTTTAAATATTAAATTAACACTTGACATTATCATCTTCCTTCATTTTGTTTTAGATTTCATCTCTCGTAACAAGATAATATTTAGAAGCAACTTTGATTTCTAATTACTAAAATACAAACTATGATAGTCACATAAATCAGTTTTAAGGTGCGTTGTCGATTATCTCGATCATCATTCGAAGAGATCTACAGGAAAACGCGAGTCACCGGAAGAAGCGTACACTCGACGGAGAATTGTTGCAGCAACAGCGATAAGTTTTATGCTTTGGTGGCCAGCGAAGGTCATACATGATGGAGGTAATGAGTGGTGTGTCGGTCTTTGAGTTTGGAGTGCACAAAGATGGATGGAAGGAGGAAGTAGATGGTGATTGGAATTTTCCACCGAGATAAAAGAAATGAAGGAAATCTAAGTATAGTATGATTAAGACTGATAACAAATCTGGGTTTTAAGAACAAGATTCACAAGTTAAAAGTGAGAGTTTCAAGGCCATGTCGTGAGGTTGTTTTCAAATTTCGTATATGATAATGAGTAAAATTTAAGAGAAACAAAAGGATTGTTCAAAGCTTCTAGTTTTAGGTGTTGCAGAAGATTAGTCAAACAAGATGAAGAAAGTTGAAACTAGTCAAACAATGGGGATTGTATCAACCAATCAAATAATTCCATCATAGTTTTAGTTTTATTATTAAATATATATATATGTATATATACCTTTTCTTGATTTATTACCATTAAGATTTCTTATTATTATAATCATTATCATTATTTGATTATTAATAATATAGACAATTATTATAGTATGCATTAGCTCAACATATATATTTAACTCTAGTCGTGAGCAATAATTTGTTGTTATTATTGTTTGTTTATTCTAAATTTAATATTATCTTAACTTTTTTTTTATTATATCTATACATACACTCACACAAACATATTTATATCTAAGGAAATTTACGGTTATTTCAGGAGTGGTCAAAGGAATTATCAAAGCAATCAAAATCAAGGCACATCAGGAATAAACGTAGAACCAACAAACAGAGAGCTCTTGGATTTTTTAAAGGAGATGAAGAAATCTAATGAGGTTCGAGACAAGAGTCATGAGGCTTTGAGCAAGCAAGTTGGTCAACTAGCAGAAGAAGTGACAGCTCTTAGGAAAGATTCAGGGAAGCTACCAAGTGATACGATAATGAATCCACAACATTAGGGACAACCACAAAGAACATGAAAAATGTCCACATTAATTCGGTTAATATCTTTCCAATTCTGAATTTTTCACTAGCGACTTTACTTCTTTTTCAAAACAAGTTGGTAGTAAGGAATAAAGTTGATGCAGTAGAAGAGAATGACCCAGGAGAACCCATCATTCCAACAAAGTGGAGAAGTTTAAGATAAAAAGGCACACTTGGATTATGAGGCAGGTTTTAGTATCTTGTCTGGTGCGTTATATGATCAGTATGAGTTCGGCCCTTTACAGGAGCTTGACACCACCGTGGTCTTAGCTGATTTGACTTGCAAACATCCTCGGGGGATGGTAAAAGATGTGATCGTCAAGTTGGGAGATTTTACTACCCGGTGGACTTTATGGTGCTTAACTATGCTCCAGTGAGAACATACGAGCAACCAAAGGTTATTTTAGGTCGAACATTTTTGGCAACTGCCAATGCTCAAATCAACTGTCGGGATGGAATAATTGATATGACATGTGAAACCCGCAAATTACGTTTTAATGTGTTTTCCAGGGCAATCACTTATCTTGTTAATGATAAACTTTTTAATACAAATGTGACTAACGTGTGTGTTCCTCCCTACATCTCACATGTAAGCGAGCACATAACTTTTAATAATGGTTGCAAGTATGATAGGGATAAACAGGTGGACTTAAAAGAGTTTGTAGATTTAAAAGAAAATAAAGAGTCAGTGATGGAGATGAAAATAAAGCATAAAAAGCCAAAATGGAAGAAAAAAAGTTGGTGATCCACCTGATTCTAAATATGCTCAAGTTAAGACAACGATGTCCGGTCCATGTTTGGATAACTTTGGGAACCCACTAGATCAACAAAAGCAAACAGTTATAGAACTCTTAGAAGGTAAGCACCACTTTCGACCACCATGAGTGGTGACAGGTATGGCCTGGCTGAAGACCTAAAACTTAGCTACTTGGGAGGCAACCTGAGATGTTTGTAATTTTTAGTTGTTTTTATGATATTTTTTGTTTAAAACTTTGTGGGTGTGTTCACTAGAAATCCTCACGAGACTTCACTCGTCCACTCGGGCCTATCGAGAGGTTTAAAAGGCTTGTTGCATATGCTAAATTAAACCATGATTTCTATGAAAGTGAATGTTATTAATTTTTTTAGTTTTTGTTTTGTCTTTTTAGTTCCACGCCGATGCAAACATGCAAGTATGGGGAATCATATGGAATTTTAGAAGCATATTTGATAAGGTGCTTAGCAGTACCCATAGTCTTCATATAATAATATGGAAGTATTATCAGATCATCCACCATCAGGTCCATATGAACTTTCTTTGAATTTATTTGCTATTTTTGTTTTGCACTTGGGGGTGTTTGGGTAAAGATCACAAGAAATCATGTTGAGTTTGAAACAACCATACATTGGGGACAATGTATCCCAAGTGTGGGGATGAGGGAATCATTGGTAGACTCATTTTGGAAAAATGGAAATTTGGATAAAATTTGAAAATTTTTAACATTTTTCTCTAAAAATACCAACCAGTGGTTAAGATTCTTGGTCATGGTTAATTCCCTGAATGATAAAACCCGGTTGTTTGTGGAAGTTGGAAAGGGAATGCCTAACTAGGGGAGGTAAACTTGGGGTGTAGTAAACTTGCACGTGTCATATCAGTAACCCAATTCCACCATTTCCATATGTGAGAAGCCTATTATTTGATATTATTATATCTATTTGCTTGTTTGAGTGTGCAATGATGCTTACTAAGTGGTAGAACTGGGGGGCGCGTGCATCTTGAAACTCGAGACCGGGATTCACATTGAAATGATTGAGGCATTAGATCAACCATAGAACAACCCCATAGGACCCACATACCTAACATTTATCCGTAGTAGTCAGTTTTGAACCTTTACTAATTCGTTTTTCTTAATAATCCCCTTGAACCATTAGCCTTTTGCTTAGCCTTTTTGTTTATTCACCCGTATGATGGAACCTGAGTTACTTGGTGATAGTTGTAGTAGTAAGTTTGATCTGACTTCATGTTTGAAAGTTGTGAAAAAAAAGCAAGAATAAAAAATATTAAAAAAATCAAAAAAATAGTAAAGAAAAGGAAAAAAATGAAAAGAAAAGAAAATGTTGTCGAAATAGTTAAGTTGAAAGACTAAGGTATTAGACAAGAAAAAGATTGTGATTTGAAGTATGTAATAATTAACTCAAATTTTTCATCACTCTAGTCGCTATACCCGAAATTACCACTACCCGAACCTAAGCCTAACATTACAACCCTGTTAAAGCCCTCATGATTGATGTGCAATCTTATGTTACTGAGTGAAGATTTGATTGCTTCACAAGCCTATGCTCACTCGTTTGCATTATTGTTTGAGTGCCTCATAAATATCGGCACATCTTTGGCCGAGCCAGAAATTACACCGAGTGGAAAGTTTTATTGTGAGGGGTGTGACATGTGTAAGGAGTCACTTAGGGTCTGAGAGTTTTAGTTAGGCAATCCAACAGTTAGAGGTTGTGTGGTTGTAAACAGAGTTATGATTATCAAGTTTGGGAATTGGGTATGACTTTGAACCTTGGGTGATGGTTAGTATTTGTGTGTCTTATTTGAAAAAGAAAAAAATTTAACCCGAATTATTGACTTTTAAAAGCAACCTCGCTTGAGGGCAAGCGAGAAACAAGTGTGGGGATGTGATGTACGGGGTTTGAAATGAGGTTTATCATGGTTAATTGGTTAACTTTAGTGTATCTAATGTGTTTAAGTGTAAGAGATTGTGTTGAACAAGTTAACTATGATAATTTGATGTTTTGTAGGTTAAACGCAACCATTTGAGGGGTTTTGAAGAATGCATATGGATGATAAGTGAAGACCATGATAGATGATATGAAAGGGGATTCAATTACGAGAACGTGGCCGCAAACGGGAACGAAAACGGAATCCAAACAAAGAAGTTATGAAGAAAACAAGATTTAGAAAAATTAGTCCACCATAAGTTACGGCGGAAAATGACTTACGGTGGTTGACGAAAAAGTGCAACAGAAAGCTTCCAACGTAAGTTACGGTGGAAATATGCCTTACGGTGGAAATATGCCTTATGGTGGCCACGCGTGCTGAACTAATTTAAAAGACGAAAAAATTAGGTTTTCATATCATCTTTCATTCTAAGTCGTCCCCAAGTGTTAGATTCATCCCCAAGGCTTCCTGGAGGCTCCCGGAGGCGATTCAAGGCTTTTCAAGTGTTTCTAATCATTCGTTTTGATTCTTTAACGTTAGATACAATGTTTACCTTTGTTTTTTATTTGTTATTCGTTGCCATGTCCGGCTAATCCACCCGTGATCTTCTCCGGGTGATTAGGGTTTACACTATGACTTGTTCTTGATGGTTTTTGGTTGAGTTAATGTTTGAACACGGCATGATAAGCCGAGTAACATTATTTATTATTTAAAGATTCTAAAATACGTGTGTTGCCTTCAATTCAATTGTTCTGGTGTTGATTGTTTTAGATTTCTTTTCATCTGTAAACGTCAATTTTGGATGGGATTGGGTAATACAAACGTAGGATATGATTCGAGTAGTTCTTTAACAACGGTCTCATTCAATCTATTGTCTTTAATCAAATTAACCCGGTTATGTCTATGTAACTGTTTTTACCTATCAAAGCAAATCTAAGTTGTAAACCTGAATCCGGAGAGGATTACATTTTCACATTATTGTTGCAACTCAATACTCATAAAGTTCATTACTTTTCACAATTAGTCATTTTAGTTAAGTTTTTATAATCAAGCTCCAAACTTTTGGATTTAAACTACACTTTCCACTTATTCCCTATGGATCGACCTGACTTACCCTAGCTATCTTAGGTGAGTTTGGAACCTTATAAATTGTTTTTGATTAGGCTTGACAAACCGATATCACTCTTCTTCATACCAACTTTAAAAACTTACACATCCGGACACTATCAATTAAAAGTTAATAAATATATATAGTAGCATATGAGAACCAAAGGTTAAAAAGCATATAACAATGGCATAAATTGTATGTCGTTTCACAATTAAGTTTGATAACATCAGCTGTATAAACTATACCAACTTACACTTGCAAGGTTTCCAAGCAATGCAAATGGACAGAAAGAAACCTAAACAAGTAAACAACGTACTATAGTAAAACATTGATAGAACTGGCCTGCGATTTGTTATAAATAATAATACAAGACCGACACGTATCAATGATCCTATAATTTGTTGATGATGGTGTTTTTGTTTGATTATAAGCAATTGTTGTTGATTGCTTGCGTTTTTGATAAAAAGTCTAATCTACGAGCGCTAGAATACTTGACCTCTTAGGACAAATAAATCACTCGAAGCTAGACACAAAGGATCTACATGCCATCTTAGTGACCACCTATATGGAGAATGAGGAATGATAAAGTTTCAACTACAAGCCGAATTCTACTTTCAAAACAGTAAAAGAATCGCGACAACTCATTCATGTGGATAAAAAACAAGGGGGAACAATGGAATCTAGAATGCTTGTTATGGTGTAACTTTAATTTTAGAGTAAATTACAAATTATGTCCTTTATTATTATATAAAATTGCATATTATGTCCTTTAATTTAATAATTACATGAAATGTTTTTTTAAAATAATTTGCACATCTATCGTCCTTTAAACTAACTTTCATTCAAAATTTACATTTAAATCAGACATGTGTTACTCACATGAGAGCATTTATATATTATTACATGTCTACAATGAGTCAAACATAGGGGTTGTTTGATGCAGCTGACTCAGTAATATCTGACTGAATCAGAAGCTGACCCAGTTAGAAGTTCTGACTAAGTTTACATCTGACTGAAAGTTGGCTGTTTGATAGTATCTGACTGCTGAATGATAAAATCCCAAATCATATTTTTAAATCCCCAATTCTACATCTGACATAGGTTCTCTAATTAACACATATTGTCATAGGTTCTCCAATTTAATAGAAAATCAAATACATGTTTTCTCACCATCACTCATTTTCATTCACACTCTTATTATAACCTGAAATAAAAAAAACACAATCACTCCAACCCTAACACCACCACCACCCGTTCACCACCGCCTCACATTCCCTCCACCCACACCCTCCGCCACTGCCTCACATTCCCACTCGCCACCCCTCCGCACACACGCCACCGTCTCCACATCACCAACGTCCTCTCCAACTCCAAACCCATCACCACCACCACCCGTTCACCGTTGTCGCCGGAGCCCTTCACCTCCGGAGTCCTCGTTTGCATTTTCTAGGAGATTGAAGGGGTTGTTTGAGAGTGTGCAAAGCGATGGGGGTTTGGCCAGGGGGTTGCCACGGCTGGGGGTTGGCAAAGCGAGGGGCAGCGCCTTTTTTTCAGGTCAGCATATTTAAATTTAAGGTCTGGGTCAGCAACCACGGACCCGATCAGAACACAACACAGCCACATCAAACATGTTGACCGTTGGACCGAGTCAGCCAGACAGCCGGGTCAGCGGCTCAGCCAAAATAAAACAGCCCCATAGTTTTACGTCGCTTCATTATCGTCGCCTTCATATTAGAGTGTTCAAAGTTGAATATCTAAAATTTTTGGATAGTTGAAAACACTCTTCGTATCTGTATCTCTAAAATTTCAGATATCTAAAATTCAGATTTCTGAAATTTTGGATACGGATACGGATAACATATCGGACATGTGAATTTCTTCTTTGTTTTTTGTAATAATTAGATACGTGTAAGTATAAAAATAATATAAAAACAACACATGTTAACAAAAGTTCCAATATACAATAACAAGTCTCAACCAAAATAAAAAACCTTTAACACTTTAAAAACTATAACAAAAGATATTTTAAAATCATCCAAAAACTTAAATTTCTTTTTGTTATCTTTTAAAATGTTAAACGGTTTTTAGTTGCGACTTGTTAGTGTATATTCGGATTTTTTTATTCGCATTGTTTTTCATTATTTTTATAATAACATATATCTAATTATTACAAAAAGAAAAAAAAGAACTTCAGATATTCAAATCGTTATTCTGTATTTATATCCAAAATTTCGAATATCTGAATTTAAGATATCCGTATACTGAGTGATTTCTACTATCCGAAAATTTCAAACATCAAACTTTAAACACCTAACATGAAGGTGACGGGAATGAAGCGACGTAAAAATATTTTTGACTCATTGTATGCATGTAAAATACTTAAATGTCCTTCAAGTGAGGGGCACAAGCATGACTTAATTATAATTTTTAATGAATGTTACTGTAAATGACAATATGTGTGCAAACTTTATATAAAAAGACCCGTACGGTGTAATTATTAAAATTAAAGAACACGCAGTGTAATTTAATCTATACTACTAATAAAGAAGAGTTTTTTACCACTTGTCATTTTTAACCCATTTTTTTACCACTTGTATATTTCTACACATTCACATATTGATTTTCCCTTCAAAAGGGTATAATATTAATTTAAATACTAATACAAGTTTCTCTCTTGTTAAAAATTAATTTATTAATTACTATATTCTTTCTCTTATCTAGATTTTTTAAAATCAAACTATATTTTTTTTAAAATATATTTTATTAAGGAAGTTGAAAAAAACATAATTTAATTAAAATATAAATAATAAAAGACAAAAAATTTATATAATATAAAATTTTCTAAAACACTAAACCGTTTTTAAGCAGAATATTTTACATTATTTTGTTTCTAAAAAATTATAATGGTGAAATTTTTAAAAAACAGACTTATTAAAACAACCAAAATAATTACAAATTAGAGTTTTCAAAAAAAAAAGATTTTGATAATTAATTTTTTAATAAAAAAAATCTTAAAATGAATGTCTAAAAATGAAATTATTTAGATAAGAGAGTTAAAAATATTACTTCTTGTTTATTACTAACTATAATTTAATTAAGGGGATTTTAGCCTATACATCTATCTATAAAATAACTAAAATAAACATGAAACAATTGTAAGTCGTATCATACTAATTTTCTTATTTTTATATTATTAATAATAATATTGTATACTAATATTTTACTCATACTATTTTGAAATTAAAAATGTATAATTTAATAAATGAAAACTTATTTTTTTATTAAAAACACACTCATTAAAATAAAAACTTTATAAAATACATACTACAACAAACGTGTTCTATAAAAATACATTATTGCTCATTTACTTAAAGTAACTATTTATACGTAATAATAATCATATTTTATCTTTAAGCATGATTTTATAACGCAAAACTTTTTATTACTAATTATTTAATATTTTATTTATTCATCCTGTATAATACACGGGGACTAACCTAGTGTATTAATAAATGACATAATTTATAATTTACTTTTTTTATTTATCTCCTTGTAGTTTTTTATTCTAGTTCACGGATGGAGCCCTTAATAATAATGTTACTACTCTAATAAAATGGTAAATGGGGGTGTCACGTATCATGATCATATTCATTCTTATCAAACTTTGTCATTTCTTTCTCTTATTAAATAACCACATTAATTACTAATTATATTATTTATTTATAGTTACATTATAAATAAATAATATAATTAGTAATTAATGTGGTTATTTAATAAGAGAAAGAAATGACAAAAGTTTGATAAGAATGAATGTGATCATGATACGTGACACCCCCATTTACCATTTTATTAGAGTAGTTACATTATACAGTTTGCCTACTGTGCTCTCTCTCTCTACTGTGCTCTCTCTCTCTCTACTGTGCTCACCGCCACCACCTCCAACGGTACTACCTTAGTACCACTGCCACACCGCCAACGGTAACCTACAACTCGGTGACCACCAACGGTGAGCACCCGCTCCACCTCACCCTTATATCTCCGGTTACCTACAAACCCCGGAGCACCACCACACCCTCACCCAAACCACAAATCCACACCCAAACCTTCACCGGACCACCACCTTCCACCGCGACCACACTCCGCTAAAAACCACAAACGCACACCCTTAAACTCCCGCAACCATACCGGCCACCGCAACCACCACCCAAACCACACTCCCGCAACCACACCCGACCTTCACCGGACCTTCACCTTCACCGGACCACCACCTAACACCGCGACCTTCACCGGACCACCACCTTCCGCCGTGACCACCACCCAAACCACACTCCCGCAACAAACCCCATACCTATAAACCCTTATACCCCCATACCCAAACCACAAACCCTCACCCGGAACAAACCCTTACCCATACCTACCGGACCCCCATCTCGCTCCCCCATACCTGCCGGAGCACCCCTTTGGCCGGACTGCCACTGCCGGACCACATACCGCCGTCAACCTGCCGGACCGCCCCCCACCGCCTGCCGGGGCTCTTGCACACATTTGGTGAGATCCCTCCATCTTGTGTCTTCTTACCTGTTTCTTTTAACGTTCTTTAATTAGATCCCTCCATCTTGAGTCTGATATAATTTTGTCTATTTCTCTGCTGACCGTTTAGTTCTGTGGTTTGTGCATAATTGATTAGTTGTTATATCTTGTGATTAGTTGTATAATTGTTAGTGTTTTACTATTAATTGCTGAGTAAGTTGTATATTGTGGTTGAGTTTGTGTGTTGATCATTTGTGGCTTGTTGTCTTCATGTCTGGTCAACCTTAGATCTGTTCTCCAGATAGGCTTCATTGGCTTACTGTAAGGTCTTGATTACTACGTGTGCCCCTAGCGTGTGCCCCTAGCGTATTGTTGACCACGTGTGACAGTTCCTGTTGATTGTGCTTTACTTGTGCTTGGTTTTTTTCTAGTGTGTTGTCCGTGTTTTTATTGTTTGGTGGTTTTAGTAGATTCTGTCTGGTATAATAGATAGTACGAGCCAATATGCTGCCCCGAGATCATGTTCGGTGAGGAGAGGTGTGAAGACAGGGAATAAGGTTTGTAGATTAAGAGTGGCATCGTGGAATGTAGGAACCCTAACTAGTAAGTTACTAGAGTTAATTGATGTGCTGAAGAAACGTAGGGTCCACATAGCATGCCTGCAGGAGACTAGATGGCGGGGTGGGAGAGCAAAAGAGTGCAATAGTTATAAACTATGGTATTCAGGGTCTGATGGAGTTAAAAACGGAGTAGGTTTTCTAGTTGCTAAGGAACTCCAAGATAATATAGTGGAGGTGAGAAGATACAATGATAGAATTATGTTGTTAAGAATAGTAATAGGAGATGAGGTAGTGACGGTAGTTAGTGCGTATGCACCACATGTTGGACTAGAGGAAACGGAAAGAAAAACGTTCTGGGAGAGTTTAGACCACGTTATGGGCGACATACCTAGAGAAGAAAAGTTATACATTGGAGGAGATTTTAATGGACATATCAGAAAGGATAATGAGCATTTCTAACTGGTGCATGGAGGCTACGGGTATGGTCTTAGGAATGACGGCGGTAGGGAGCTTCTTGAATTTGCAGTAGCGCATGACTTAGGCATCATAAATTCGTTCTTTAAGAAAAGAGACTCGCATCTAATCACGTTTAGCAGTTGCGGGAGACACACGCAGATAGACTATTTATTGATGAGGAGAGAAGATCATAGCTCGTGGAAAGACTGTAAAGCAATCCCGGGAGAGACGGTTGTGACGCAACACCATATGTTGGTGGCGGATATACGCGTCAAGAGGCCAATTGCCCAACGGAACAAGACAGTTACACCCAAGATCAGATGGGGTCAGCTCAAAGACGAAAAGATTACCATTTTAGAGATAAAGTCATACAAATGAACCAAACTGGGCCACAGGAAGATGCAAACCAAAAGTGGGAGGTTATGGCAACTAGGCTCATCCAAGCAGCTAAAGAAACGCTTGGAGTTACAATAAAAGGACAGTTGGTCATAAGGAATCATGGTGGTGGAACGAAAATGTACAGGAGAAGATACGTATCAAACAACAAAGTTTTAGAGAGCTCATACGCTGTAACAATGAGGAAGAACACGCAGAGCTAAAACAAAAGTACAAGGAGGCTAAGAGACAAGCGAAAAATCGGTGTCAGAGGCAAAGAACACGGCGTATGAAATGATGTATAAGCGATTAGAGACGAAAAAGGAGAGCATGACATGTTTAAGATAGCCAAGGCAAGAGAAAGAAGAAGACAGGACCTGAGAATGGTCAAGTTCATAAAGGCTGCGGATGGAAAGGTTTTGGTGAAGGAGAAAGATATCAAGGTGAGATGGAAAACTTACTTCGATAACCTATTTAACAATAGGAATCAAAATCAACAAACTGAGGTAGATAGAACAACTCAAACAACGCAACAAAACCAATGCTATTGTAGAAGCATCATAGTTGACGAAGTTACAAGAGCTATGAAGAAAATGGGAAGGGCTAAAGCGGTGGGGCCAGACAATATACCGATTAAAGCGTGGAAATGCCTGGGTGATGAGGGTCTCAAATGGCTAACAGATCTATTCAACACTATCTTTAAGACAGGGAAGATGCCAGACCAGTAGAGAACCAGTGTCATAGTCCCCATATATAAGAAAAAAGGAGATATCCAAGGTTGCGAAAACTACAGGGGAATAAAGCTATTGAGTCACATGATGAAACTATGGGAAAGAGTTATTGACACGAGAATTAGACGGGAAACCCAGATAGCAATAAACCAATTTGGATTTATGCCAGGACGCTTACGACAGAAGCCATACACGTCATAAGACGGATAATGGAGAAGTATAGAGAAAAGAAAAGGGACCTCCATATGGTATTCATCGACCTAGAAAAGGCCTATGACAGTGTACCGCGACAACTAATTTGGGAAAGTCTACGACTTAGAGGGGTACCAGAGAGGTATATCAAATTAATTAAGGATATGTATGACGGGGCAAAAACGTGTGTGCGAGCACCGGTAGGAGACACAGACTCATTCTCAGTGGAAGTGGGACTCCACCAAGGATCGGCATTGAGCCCATTTCTCTTCGCACTGGTGTTGGATGAGATGACTAAGTCTATACAACAGTCAGTCCCGTGGTGCATGCTCTTTGCGGATGATATTGTCTTAATATCGGAATCTAAAATGATGCTTAACGACAAGCTAGAGCAGTGGAGAGCAGCGCTGGAGAGCAGAGGATTAACAATAAGTCGCTCTAAGACGGAATACATGCATTGTAACTTTGGTGGCGACGAGGAAGATGACACCCAAATCAGTATCCAGGGTATGCCGGTCCCACGGACATCTAGGTTCAAATACCTGGGCTCGTACCTGCAGGAGGACGAAGAGATACACAGCGATGTAGCTCACCGTGTCCAAGCAGGATGGTGCAAGTGGAGAGCAGCATCAGGGATCCTATGTGATAAGAGGTTTCCAGCAAAACTTAAGGGAAAACTATACAGAGTGGCGGTACACCCAGCTATGCTATATGGAACAGACTGCTGGGCCATAAAGAAATCGCACGAGAAACAAATAGAGGTTGCAAAAATGCGAATGCTAAGGTGGATGTGTGGCCATACAAGACTGGATCGGATAAGAAACGAAGTGTTTCGACAGAAGTTAGAAGTGGCTTGTATTGCAGATAAAATACGACAGGGAAGATTAAGGTGGTATGGACATGTCAAGAGGAGACCAATGGCAGCACCGGTCAGAGCAGTGGAGAACATCGTCATAGAGGGTAGGAAGAGTAGAGGAAGACCTAGGTTGACTTGGGAAGAGATAATTAGGCGAGATATGGTACACTTGCACCTCTCTGAGCACATGATCGAGGATAGGAGCGAGTGGAGACGTAGAATTAAAATTAAGGACTTTAGTGGTTTCTATAGCTAGGAAGGGACTTTGATTACTTGTTACGGGGCCTGATGTGTATGTAGTACACTTCGACCTTTTTAGGGAAAACTTGCTGTTTCCCTGACGCATGCTTGTCCATTTTATATTTCTTTTGGTGATATTTAATGTTTGCTGTATAATTGGGTGCGGTATCATATATCATATAGCATATATCGTATGTTTGATTATATGTTGATTTGCTAGCTTTTGCTTTTATTATCGAGCCGGTGGTCTCTTTGGAAGCGGTCTCTCTACCTATCTGGATAGCGGAAAGACTTGCCACCACCTACCCCTCCCAGACCCTGCTCTTGAGTGGGATATACTGGGTTTTAGTTTGTTTGTTTTTTGTATTTATAGTTTTTTATAAAGTTTTTTAATTTAAGAGAATTTTTCATTAATATTTTCTAGTTTTTTTATAAAAGTATTTTTTTCCTAAAAAATCAACTAGTTTTATGCAAGATTTTAAAATTGGTTTTTTTTAAAGTATGTTTTTATATATAAAATAAAAATAATTAAAATAGGGAATTATAGTAAGGAAATTTTTAAATATTATTTTAAAGAAAAAATGTTTAATTTATCTTTGAAAAAAACCAAAACAATAAAAATTTCATATTATTATTTTAGTACTTATAGTTATTACTTATACATAATTTCAATCATATCATGTCTTAGTCTATCGTTTTATAATTAATAATTTTATTTTATTTAGTATTTTATTTATTGAACCGTGTAATAACAAATTTACTAAAACTAGTAGTAATATAATAATTCTTTATTGTCGTTTGATGATGTGAATAAAGCCCAAACAAGAAAAGAAAAGGTACAAAACAAATATAACAAAAAGAAAAGGTAAGTCCACCTAAAGAAACAAGAAAGCCCAAACTCCCTTGAAGTACATAGAAGAAAAAGACGAAGTAGCAACCCCTAGATGTCAAGAAGAAAGAAGAAAAGATAATAAGAAATTACCGAGTTTGAATAAGTCAGCCACCTCGCCTTGCGCCTAGATGGATGTGTGTTCCTTTTTGTGCGTTTTTTTAAGATACATGGCTTTGTCTACCCAGACACAACATCCTGAGCGTCTAGACGCGTACCTAGCTTACTTTAGACAACATGACACAAAAATAGTATCCAAACATTGGATGATACTCAAATACTATTAAAAATACATACCGGTAACTACTCTAGAATGAATTTGCATTCCATTTGTATTAACTTGAATTAGTTTATGAATAATCAAATTTAAACATGAATAAATAAATACTTGTCAATCACAATTAATATTACAAGTGTCTTACAATGATTATTAATAGCTTGTAAACAAATTAAATCTTCAGTAAACTGTTTTCTTTAAATTTTGTTAATTATTGTGCATGACAACTTTTGCTTTAAACACATTTGTAACAATTCGTTACCATGTTTACTACTTCATTTGTAACTTTTATTGTAATTCATTTACAACCGGCCAACTTAAAATATATCAGCACGTATTTAATAAAAACATATTATTAGAAATTTACTACGTACATATTGGATATAATTTCATTTGGTTTTAATCTATAACTATATTAATTTTTTATATACAGTTAATAATAATTTATATCTTTCTAATACGGAAAAACGTGCAATGTTTATACTATTAACTGCTAGCCTTGAACCGTTGCATTTTTCTGGACTCCGGTGCCACAACCAATTGGTGTTTGGGTTGGGCTGGACTGAGCTGGGCTTGGGTAGAGCCCAATGTTAAAAAAAAACGTTTTGAGAGGAATTGAACAGTGCAACCGAATCGAATCGAACCGAACCGAACAAGTATTGTTCATATTCATTCATTAAGAATTAAACATGTACACGAGCGGTTCACAAACACATAACTGAAATAACTGAACGGTTCGTAAACACAAAACAAACATAGTATATAAATTTAATCATTTAACATAATGACCACACACATGATTTTGAACAAACATTACTGAATGTTAACGAACTAAAATGTTTATAAGTACGAATGTTAGACTAATTAAAATTACAAAATATATAAAGATTAGGCAGATTAGTTAAATTTAAAGCTGCAAATATATAATTATTTAATGAAATAACATAAACAAACATAAACGAAAGAAAATTAACAAATGTAAACGAACATACAGGAACACCACGAACACAAATAAATGAACACGACCTCTGTACATGTTCGTGCGTTTAACTAAACGAGCCACTTATCGTGTTCATGTTCGTTTATTTATTAAACGAACTTCCTGCTAAACGATTAGCGAATTGTTCACTAAACGTTCAATTTATTTACAATCATATGGACGTACATGTGAGCCATAATTTAAGGTCCAACACAAATTAAGGAATAAAAACTTAAGTTTTTAAGTAATTTTTTATGAATTTTGATGCTCAGCAAACTCCTTATACCTCCTAGAGGTTAGGGTGTAAACAATCGTGCTAGGGTGTAAATGAATTGAACTTATCATTTTTTAATTTAAAAGAGTTCAAGCTTATTTTCGATCTCTGTGTTTAAAGATTGTGGAAGTTCATAAATAATTTTTCCAAGCACGAGTTCTTATTTATTTAATACTTATACGTGTGTTATGTAATTATAATATTTTATATATACCAAAATTTTAATTATTTTTATCATAAATTTATGTTTTAAAAAATAATATAATAAATTTATATATTAATATTATTTTTAGTAATTATATGCTTATGGTATATGAATAATAAGCTCATACTTGGTAAATGAATCTCAAATTAGTTATTAATTAAATAGACTTCAATTTATGTTTGGGCTCAGGCTCGAGTTCGAACTCATTTAAGCTCATCGCAATTTAAGTTTTTGCTGGCTAATCACAAGTACGTGGCAAACCGATTAGTCCCAAGCAGAAGAGGCCGGTGTTGGTTGGCACTGGAATTAGAGGTTTGAGGTGTCATATTAGTTCTGACTTCTTGTGTTCTTGTTCAAGTATATTAGCAATTTCGCATTGCTCTTAAACCACTAATCTCATTGTTTTAAAAACAATAATTAATTAAAATACCTGACTTTGTAACAAAATTTGGTAATTGAATCAATCATGTCATTCAAACTTTAACAAACACCACCTAACTCCTTTATGAGATAAAGGGTAGCTACAACTTTTTGATAGACAAAGTCCAATCATCTTTTTCCTTATTGTGGACCAGCTGGTGGGTCAACAACCATGGTTCACGCTTTGAATCTAAACCATATGTTGTTGTCATGACTCATGAGACCTATATGGAGTAAACTCATGGCTTTGTACCTTTCTAGAATAATAATATGCGTCTAACTTCGATACTTTCAAAGGCTCGGGCAATAAACATACTCGATGTGTGTTTTATGTTCCTTTTTCATTGCCTATGGTGTGGTCGGATTATTGGAGAGCGTCAAATGTACATATATGTATGAAACGTATTATGAAGAAGAGAGAATATGTAAATCATTAACTTTAAAGAAATCTATCATTTAACGTTTATAATTATAGGCTTTTCATTGAATTGTTATAATAAATAATACTTAGAAAACATACTTATTATACATAAGATGTAGTGGTGACGGTGAGTAAAATCAGTAAACATATAGAAATAAACAGATAAAATGAAAATTTTAAAAACATATCATTAAACAAACTATCCATTTTAGGATAAAAAGGTGATTGAAAATTCATTTTACTTTAATTAGTTGTATGATTAGATTAACAAAATTTATTAGAAATTGTTCAACTATAGACAAGATTTCACCACATTTCAAATGTTATATCACAAGCATGTGATGTGTTTGCTTTAGATTATATGAATGTGCCGTTAATGCATATTTAGAAATCATGGCTATACTAACCTAATCATGACACTAATACATGTTCCAATTAAGTAGTCTTCCGGTAATAGTGATATTGTTGGTATCACCCATAAAAGTAATATGGTTTAAATTATAACAATTGTAATGTTATGATTTTAAGAGTAAGAAAAGTATTATTTAAATAGTATGGTTTTTGCATACGTGTTTTAGAAGTAATTGTCTATTATTATTTTTAGTCATATGACGTACACATTCAATTATTAAGACTGTAATTCTATATCATTACTGTCTTGTATAATGCAAGAAAAGATGAGAAAAAGACTTGCACCATGTCTACTTTACTATCAACAACAGGCCTACTGAAACCATTGATCATTTTTCTTTTGGCTTTTGTACTTCAATAATATGTTTAGATTTATATGAATATACATATTATCCTATATATTTAAAATGCAATGTGAAGAAATAGTTTTCTTATTGTATTTTTATTTGAGCACAACACCTTTAGAAGTTTACGCTTTGCCCCCCCTATGTGTGGTTATATGAAGAGTGAAAGAATTTGTTGTTTCAAGTGGGTGTTCTGGTGGTGGGCGACGGTGGCGTTTTCATCGCATCTCAATCTTTGTTGGTAGGGACGGTGATGGTGGCGGTTGCGTTTTCGCCGCCGCCTCTTTATATCCCTCTTTTGTAATAGAGAGAGCGAGTGCCTGGCTGCGACAAAGTCTTTGCGATGATTTCGCCGTCGTTTGTGGTCGTCGTACGGTGGTGGCGAACTTGCGATACTTTACCCGGTGTTGTTGCAGTGGCCCTAATCGCCGCTCTGCCTCCCCTTTGTGGTTGAGGTGGGGTCGTCGCCGTTGGCTATGCCGACATCCCTTCAGGCTCTCTGTCTCTCTAACACCCTAATCGCCGCTCTGCCTCCCCTTTGGTGGTAGTTCAACCGTTTTGTGCCCTTCAACCTCTTTAGGGTTTTCGAAGTGGTTGCATGTGGCGATTGTGGTGGTCCAACCATCATTGTTGCCCCCCGCATCTCTGTCTCTCTAATACCCTTTTAAGGTTTTCAAATCTGCGACGTTTCTATCTTGATCAGATTTACACTTTATGCCCAATGTCTATGACGATGGAGCTTCGTTCATCTGAGATGTTTTGTGTTTCTGACTCAATAAAGTGTTTGCTGTATTTTTGTGGGTCTTTAGTTGTGATGATTTCCTAAATGATATTGGTTGCTCTGGCTTGGCAGCCATTTTTGACATGCAGCCGCAACCAAGAATCTGCTCTGAGCCAAGATCTAACTATTACCATCTGATTGTCTTCTGCTTTGCTTCATGTCTGTATCTTGGTGATGTGATATTGTTCGATAGGTGAAACTATTGCTTGCTTTTGGTGCTTCTGTTGCCTTTGAAATTCTGATGTCGATGAGACGAGCATGTTTGTTCACCTTTGGCTATGATGATGTATCTGAGCCTTTATTCGTCCCGTTTATCACGCGCGTAACGCGCGCCAATGTTAACCACTAGTTAATTTATTGTAAACATGGATAACCATCAATAATTTTTACTCGGGTTTTTTAAGTAGACATTCTAGTTGTCTCTTACCTCACATATATATATATATATATACATATATATATATATATATATATATATATATATATATATATATATATAGGGGGAAGTTCTACTAAAAATAAATTTTGTCTAAGAAGGGTAAGAAATGATCTTAGCCTTCCATTTCTTAATCAATGTCTAAGATGATAATGTTATAAATAAAAGATGGAAGGGTATTTTGGGCATGTAATCACTTTTGTTGACTTTTTTGAGTTTCCCCCAATTTTTTTAAACGTTTATAACTTTTTCATGCTAGATTATTTTTTAAAAAATGCACCATAAAATCAAGCATTTTTTTCTCTTTAAATTGAGTATAGTATTGCTATATTTTTTATAAAAAAACAAAATAGGTGAAATTGTGCTGTATTTTAACGTTTTTACTGTATTTTATAAAACAGCACAGGGTTGTGCTGTATTTCATAAAACAGCAAAGGGTTGTGCTGTATTTCATAAAACAACACAGGGTTGTGCTGTATTTCATAAAACAGCACAGGGTTGTGCTGTATTTCATAAAACAGCAGGGTGGTGTGCTGTATTTCATAAAACGCACGGTGGTGTGCTGTATTCATAAAACAGCACAGGGTTGTGCTGGATTTCATAAAACAGCACAACGTTGTGCTGTATTCATAAAAAGCACAGGGTTGTGCTGGATTCATAAAACAGCACAACGTTGTGCTGGATTCATAAAACAGCACAAGATTGTGCTGGATTTCATAAAACAGCACAAGGTTGTGCTGGATTTCATAAAACAGCACAAGGTTGTGCTGGATTTCATAAACAGCACAAGGTTGTGCTGGATTTCATAAAACAGCACAAGGTTGTGCTGGATTTTCATAAAACAGCACAAAATTGTTATAGACCAAATACCCTTTAATACTATTTTCTATTTTTGCCACATGTCACCACCTCATTTCTTCTTAGCCTTGTTAGGCAAAATATATTTTTTAGTGGAACCTCCCCATATATATATAGCGAACACTTACACCACTGTAACTAACATTTACATCACGTTACACCACTGATGTAACGATTTTTCCTCCATTTTAAAAACTCCACAATTTTTATAACGTTTTACCTTTTTTGTATGACGTTATTTTTTAAACAATTACACCATTAAATAGATCGTTTTAATATCTTTAATTTGAGTATAGTCTTGCTATATTTTTTATAAAAAAAATTTAACGTTCATTTTCGACCACTAGTTTTACCACTGTAACTCTAAGTTACGATGGTGACGTGGCTTGCTGTGGACCACTAGTTGGGTTAATGGGTATCGCAATAAACAATGGGTAACATTTGATCCCTTCCCTATATATATTATATATATATTATATATATATATATATATATATATATATATATATAATATATATATATATATATATTATATATATATATATATATATATATATATTATATATATATATAGGGGAGGGTTCAAGAGAAACCATTTTACTACTAAAAACCAAAAAACCATTAATCCACCATTGATTAGTTGTAATCAATGGTTGATCATGTAACGTAATATTGTAAATAAATGTTGTTTTAAGGATTAAATCAAAAGCCTCTAAGGGTATTTTAGGAAGACTAAAAGTAGTTTGACTTGTGTTAGATCATGATAAGGCTGGTGCAACCAAATTCACTTCATAGTCACTTTTGTTACTACATCAAAGGGCTTCCGAAGCCAAGAAGAGATCTTCCGAGAGTCTAAGGAACAACAGCTGAAGACATCTTCTGAAGGCAAAAGCTGAAGTCAACTACTGAAGCCAACAGCTGAAGATATCTTCCCGAAGACAAAGTCTGATGAAAGAGCTGAAGACAAAGTCTGAAAGCTTCCAAAGACAAAGTCTGATGAAGAGCTGAAGACAAAGTCTGAAAGCTTCCGAAGACAAAGTCTGATGAAAGAGCTGAAGACAAAGTCTGCTTCCGAAGACAAAGAAGACTCCAAGCTTCGGAAGAAGCAGTCTTCCGAAGTATAAGTGCCCTCGGAAGAAGTTGTTCTTCCGAAGCACTTTATCCTTCGGAAGACATTGCTATGTCCAGCAGATAAAGTATGGTCCCTGTCAGTCCGCATGCAGACCTCTGACACAGCATGGGTGACCAGCATGGGTTCTTCCTAAAGACCATGCTGTTGACCATACTTTATTCTACTGCTCACCTTTTTATGATAGTACATGTTACACCACTTTAGTTGGTGACAAGGTAAGTCAGGGACATGTCCTGACTACCCACTCTCAGGCAAATGTCTGAAAGACCTCACCTAGAGTCTTGTAGTATAGATGTAAGGTTAGAGGTGTCCAGCTGGAATCAAAGTATTCCGGCTGTAGGTAGTATTATATATATCTTCTCCCTGTAACTCTTTAGACAAGCGATTTGAGTCCAAGTGTCTTGTAATCCTTTGAGTTGAGAAGCAATATATAAAAGTACCTTGAAAATTACTTGCTGTGTTAATTTTCTTACTGCTTGTTACTTGTTATATTGTGATCAACTCTCCTAAGACTGCTTGCCGAGTGTTGATTCACAGTGAGTTGAGAGAGAAACCACCCTAAATCGATCCTGCAATTGGTATCAAGCGCCAGGCTCTTGATTGTGAGATCTTACCATCCTAATCAACCTGTTTTTCACTCCTCACCACAATCCACTCACTCAAATGGCTGCTCTCTCCAAGGCTGATATGGAAACTGGTACCTTGACCAAGTCCCCCATGATCACCCCTGAAGACTTTGACACATGGTGTATCAGGATGGAAGGCTTCATCAAGTGTCAAGATTCAAGGATGTGGGACTCCATTGTCAATGGTCCTTTCATACCAAGCACTACATCTGCCACTGGTAATCGCATCATTCCAAAAGATGTTGATGATTACTCAGAGGAAGATAGGAAGAGAATAGAGCTAGATCAAAGGGCTATGACTTGTCTCCAACGCTCTCCCCCAACTCCGTCTACAGACGCTTCAAGAAGTGCAAGACTGCTAAAGATTTATGGGAAGCTTTGAAGCTGATGTATGAGGATCCAAGAAACTCAAGAGACAAGAAGATCTCTTGAAGCAGCAGTTTGAGAACTTTACTTTCAAGGCTGGTGAGACCTTGACTCAACAATACTTCAGGTATGTTGAGCTAGTAGATACTCTGGCGGATATTGGAGTAGCTCTTGAGAACAGAGACATAGTTAGGAAGTTCATGTCCTCTCTTCCTAAACTATGGACTCACTACTGTGTTGTCATCAAGAGAACTTCGGACCTTAAGACTCTTTCTCTTACAGAGTTGTATGGTATCCTAAGTGCATTTCAGATGGAGATGAACATGCAGAACTCCTCTGATCACTCCAATAACCAACTGAGTTCAGCCCTTCATGTGGTTGAAAGGGAAAGCATAGAACCACAGCATCCCTTGCTATGCTACCCTGACAACTCACATACTGGACCCTTCATTACTCTACCTGAGACTCCAAAGTCTCAAAAGGTTCAACACAACTCCTTTCAGGACGGTTGTGCCTTTGTCTCTGGAAGTGGACACTCTGGTGATTTTCAATACTGCTTTGATGATCTTGAGTGCTTCAGTCCAGATGATGTGGAGTACATGGATATTGTCCAGCAGATGGCTCTTTTAACTTACAGAGCGAAGAAGTTCTTCAAGAGAACTGGAAGGCAATTCCTCAAAACCCAGTCAACAGCAAGTTTGGGTTTGATAAGAGCAAAGCAAGGTGCTACAACTGCAACCAACTTGGTCACTTTGCTAGGGAATGCAAGGCTCCCAAGAACAACCCGGGAACCCCACAGGCCTCCACACATCCCACTGCCCCAAGCATGAAGAAAAGTCAACTGAAACAGCTGCTGTTGCTCAGGAAGTTGACTGGAGCTTCATGGTACAGGATGTGACTCCCGCTCAAGCACTCATGGCCGGAACAGATGATGATCAGGTATATGAACATCTTTGTACTGCTGCCTGTATTGCTAAAGTTAAACTTTATAAGGATTACATTTCGGAAATCAGATCTGAGGTTGAGTCTTTAAATGTGCTAAAATCTGACTTTAAAAGAGCTGAATCTGACTATCAAAGAGAAATTGATGAGTTAGAGAAAACTGTGTCTCTTTTAAAAATGAAAAGACTAATTATAAGACTCAAATCAAAGATCTGATCTCCAAACTTTCTGAAGTTGAAGCCAGCTAGTCACAGCTGAGGCTCATGCCAGAAGCAAGCTATTGCTGAGCAAAGCTTCCAAACTATTCTTGCATCAACCTCTCATTCCAAAATGTTTTATCAAAACAAAGAAGGGTTGGGAACCAGTGAAATAGCTCCACCACACTCTTATGAGTCTATTAGACTACCTAGATGTGGTACTGAAGAGCAAGAGGTTCCAACTGCTGACCCTTCTCCATTGGAACTAGAGGATGGAGCAAAAATAGTGGCCTCCACAGGGGAGAAACAGGAGGATACACCCATCTCCACCTGTGATGACCAAATCCTGACCACCAAGGCAAGAAGAAGCAGAGCTAAAGCTGCTAGAAGACTGCTAAGAGGTTGCAGAGTCCAAGCTTAAGTTTGACCCTAAGCAAAAGGTGTCTTCATTTCTGCCGGATTTCAAGTGGTAGGTACTCCTGATTCAGGAAAGGAGTGTAGTACCAGCACTCCTGTCCTACTGAAGGATCAGAAGTTGAAAGGGAAAGTTGCTGATGAAGAGAAGAAACCAAGAAACAGCAACCTGCAAGTTCCCAGAAGACTAACATTGCATGCATAATGTGTGGTCTGCACAACCACATGGCTAAAGATTGTTACTACAATCCAGCAAGCACACATTATGCAATAATGTTAGAAAAGAAGTAGTCAGAGAAGGTTTCTCAGTTGGACCACTTCAAAAGGTCCAAATGATGAAAAGGGAAAGTTGGTCTCGGAAGCCAAGTTGCTTTCGGAAGAAACTGCTTCTTCCTCCGAAGGAAAATGGCTTCGGAAGCCAAACCTTCTAAGGTTCGGAAGAACAAGAAGCTCCCTTGAAACCATCTCAGAAGAAGACTACTTCGGAAGAAAAGGTGTGAAAAGCTTCTTCCGAAAGAGAGAAGCTTCGAAGAAGACCATGCTGCAAAAA
>JABSNV010001053.1:0-2500 GCA_024085815.1 Flaveria linearis
TTTATCCTTTTGTATGTAGCAGATCTTTACTTTTGAAATCGAAATTCAAATACCATTGATTATGTTTAAATTAACAAATATTTAATTTCCTATTTTAAATTGTATGTATTTTTTCACTTTAAATTTTAATTTATATCACTTTAACTTGTCTATTTTAATCGATTTTTATAATTCAAATCACTCTTAAAATTAGGAATAACTAAACCGACAGAATATATATTATCTTTAATTTTAAACAACCAAATGTGTAGCTTATTAATAGGGATTTGAATACCTGTTTTCAAGTATAAACAGTCAAGGACAGAATATATACTACTTTAGTTTTAAACAATCAAAGATGGTCTTATGTTTTCACATGGTTAATTCTATATTTTATTCATATTAATCTAAATTGTCGGTGGCTACAGTGTCACCGACCTCCCCACCATCACTAACAAAACCCTAATCCCAGTGATGCTGCTCATAGATCTGCGAAGAAATGGAAGCAGAAGAAAGTGCCCCAGAGGATGGGTGTCGCTAAGCTTGAGAAGATCATATCGGAAGAATACCACGTCTCGCACACACCGATCTAAACCAACGCTACGCTTTCAAGGTACCGATTCATCTTCATCTTCATCTTCTTCTTCATAACCTCTACTTTTTGTTTGCGTTGGTGGTGGTTTTGCCGGCGATGGTTGCGTTGGTGGTGGTGTTGCGATGGTTACCGCGGTGGTGGTGCTCCGATGGTTGCGGCGGTGGTTGCGATGGTTGTGGCGGTGGTTGCGATGGTTGCGGCGGTCCTCCTCTCTTTCAGTGTCTGATTATCCTTCGGATTCGATTAAGAAGCCGTTGAAGATCAAAGGGTGGCAAGTTCTTGCTGTGGGAATTCAAAAACCCCTAATGATTGGAGTCTTAAAGGTGCAATCTTTTTATCCCTTGAAGAACAAGCGAAATTAGGGTTTCGTGTTGTTGATTACTTGCCTTATGATCCTATGTTAGAAAAACTGTGGGGTATTTGTTTGCTATCCAACATGGTGCCAAAAAGATATTTGATTTTGATGATAGGGGAGAATTGATTGATGGTAATATAAGTAAGCATTTTGATACTGTATTAGTAGGTGAAAAGGGTAAAAAAGATGTTATATTACAGTATAATCATGATAATCCAAATCGAACGGTTGTGAATCCTTACATTCATTTCGGGCAATGATCTGTTTGGCTAGGGGGTTGCCACTAGAAAATGTAGGTGAGATTGAGCATGAAGAACACTACAATGAAGTATTAGTGGGAATCAGTATATTCAACAAGGGATATATCCAACGGTTTACCTGATGTTGATTCGGTTTTTTACTTTACAAGAAAACAGAATCTTGAATCGTTTGATATTAGATTCGATCAACATGCGCCAAAAGTTGCATTACCAGAAGGAGTAATGGTGCCGGTGAATTCTTTCAATACTATGTTTCATTATTCATCGTTTTGGGGTCTAATGCTACCGGTTTCAGTTAGTTCAATGGCATCTGATGTAATTAGGGTTACTGGGCCCAACGGCTTCTATGGGAAATTGGTGGTTATGTTGTTGTTTATCCTCCAACAGTTCATAGGTTCGATACAATCGAATCATACCCATTTGCAGAAGAGAAAGATCTTCATGTAAACGTGGGCGATTTGGTAAATTTCTTGGTTTCTTGGAAATCTAATAAGCATAGGTTATTTGAAAAGATTCTTGAATTGAGTTACTCCATGGGCAAGGAAGGTTTTTGGAGTGAAAAAGATGTAAAATTTACCGTTTCATGGATTCAAGATTTGATTTCTGTTGGTTATTTACAACCACGTTTAGTGTCACTTGAATCGCGCAAGCGAAAAAGTGTAATAAGTCATGGAGACCGTAAGGATTTTGTACCTCAAAAGCTGCCATCTGTTTATCTTGGTGTTGAGGAAAAAAATACAGTTAATTATGAATTGGGAATTTGGTTCGGTGGAGAAAGAATTTTGGGAATATAGTTCTTATAATGTTTTGTAATGAACCTGTTGAACGAACTGCTCTGGAATGGAGATTGCTTTATGGAAGGATATTTAAATCTGTAATTATCTTGGCAGAAAATAAGAATCTTGAGCTTGTTGTTGAAGAAGGCCACTTTGATCATCTATACAAGTAAGTGATTTTGCACTTTTTCCTAACTTGAGAACTTGATTCATGCAAATCTTTAGTTTTAAATTGTAAACATGACCGCTCCATTGCAACAATATTTTATAAGTACCAATCATAAAGGCTCTTCAAAGAGGCGTTCGGGCTATAGAACTTGATTTATGGCCAAATAATACAAAAGATGGAATAAATGTACTCCATGGCAGGTATGCAAGCCAATTCTTTTGTTTTATTCTTATAAAGGTGACAGTCAAGCAGTTTTAACCCATTACTCATGAGTGTTGAGTCGGGTTGTGTTTGATCTAAATGGGTCGGGCAATGATGATATTCAAAAAATGGTTTCCGTTTGCTTTGGCGTGGCTATCGTTTATG
>JABSNV010001053.1:7500-93529 GCA_024085815.1 Flaveria linearis
GTACGTGTGCGTGTGCGTGTACGTGTGCGTGTACGTGTGCGTGTGCGTGTGCGTGTGCGTGTGCGTGTGCGTGTGCGTGTACGTGTGCGTGTACGTGTGCGTGTACGTGTGCGTGTACGTGTGCGTGTACGTGTGCGTGTACGTGTGCGTGTACGTGTGCGTGTACGTGTACGTGTACGTGTAACGTGTACGTGTAAACGTGTACTTGTAAACGTCTACACATGCATATATATACACATATACATACATATGCATATATAGATATACATATACATATACATATATATGCATATAGATATATATATATATATGCATATATATACACATATACATATACATATATATACACATATACATACTCATATATTGTAAGGCCCTCCTTTCCCAGAGGGACCTCACAGTTGGTCATTCACAGCAAAACATAGATTTAAAGCAATCATTTACTCATATATGTATAAATAACTATCGCAGCGGAAAATACGGTAATTTCAATTCATTACAATGTAGATAAGTTAAATATAAACATTGTCTTTAAACATCAAAACTATTTAAAAGTCCTTTTAAGCTTTTCTTCATCGGGGATGTCAGCCTTTGCGTGCCAAGAAGCTTCCATTCCATGCCCATATCCCATAAGCTCTAATTTTCACCTGTCAACTGATATGCATACAAAAGTCAGCTTCGCTGAGTGAATTCTAGGTTTACTTTGTAAATAACTTTTGTAAAGGTATTAGCTTTAGCAGGTGAAAATAGTCATCATCTATCAATCGTCAATACACACGGGCTATCACTTTATCGATACTTTATCATTACTTTTCATTTCTCGTTATTTATTACTCTTCTTTATCCATCAATTCTCTGTCACAATCAGTGCCTAGGCTCGCCTAGGACTTTACCGACATGCCAATTAAGGACTTACTGTCGTACTCGATCAGGCCATTATTATCATGCCAATTCAGGGCTTACAGACCTGCCTGTTCGAGCATTACTTTATCCACTTTATCCGGGTGAGGGCACAACGAATGCAACCCTCCTTTAGCCATTGCTTGCAAGTCTTTACTTTATCCCTTTCCTGCAGGACTTTACTTGCAAGACTTTACTTTATCCAGGTACACGTTATGGGCCCAATAACTTTTCTTTACGTTTCACTTTCATGTTTAAGTTATACATAATATAACACATCACATTACAACGCAATTCATTTCTACTAGATCATATCACAATGAGGGAAACACATTATCAATTCATTATAAAACCCCATTTCCCATATAAGATAGTATGTAAAACTTTACTTTAAAAGAACTGATCATAAAAAGTATGTATCTCAGTATGCATACCGCCCCAAACATTTAAAGCATGTATAAAATAGGGGATCTAGAACTCACCTGAACTTGTCCAAGTAGTTTAAATTCTAAGTCACTTAAGCTCTAGCCTGAATACTCTAGCTGCACGAAAGTTAATATGCAAAAACGTCATTTTCTTCATAGTTTCGCCTACAGTTTCGCTAGTAGTTTCGCTGCCAGTTTCGCTGGCAGTTTCGCTACCAGTTTCGCTGGGCAGTACTTCTGTCAGTTTCGCTAGACAGATTCGCTGGCATGAGCGCCCAACTTTCATTGGAATTTCTTAGTTTCGCTAAGTCTATAGGTCAACCTAAGCACTAGCGAACTTATCAGCGAAACTGTAGTTTCGCAGTAGCGAAACTGTAGTTTCGCTGGAAATCCTTTAGTTTCGTTGGATAAATGAATAGTTTCGCTGGATGAATACTTAAATTCGCTGGATCGGGGCCCAGTTTCGCTGGATGAACAGAAACTAAGAACCAGCCCGTTTTTAACCCAAATCTTAACTTTTTACGTCCAAATCCTTGGTTTACCTTCCATGCAACCAGATATAGCCTTTTTACACGTTTTCATACGTAAAAATTTGACCTTTATGTGTTTCTTTGAACTTTTCAAAACCCCAAAACCCTAGAATCCGGGTTTGATCTATAGAAGGCCTTAGAGGTCGATTCTTACCTTGTTTTGTTGCTCTTTTCTTAGGATTTGATGCTCCAATCACCCAGATCTTCAACCTTTCAACCTTTCAAGCTCCAAATCTTGAGTTTTCTCCACTTTCTCTCTCTACTTTCTCTCTCTATGAATTTGGGGGCTAGGGTTGGAATGATGGAAGTGGAGCTGATCATGCATTGTTTAAGGGCTGATTAGGGCCCTTAAACCCATTAACACATAGCCCATTAGGGTTAATTTGGTCCATAGCCCACTAATTCACCTTTTTTTCTTAAATTAACCCTTAAAAGCCCATTATTATTAAATGGCGTGTTTTGGGAACTTTCGGGGCGTTACAAGTCTCCCCCTTATTTTGGTTTCGTCCTTGAAACCTGCCTCATCGTTAAACGATCGGGGTATTGTCGTCTCATTTCCTCCTCGGATTCCCAGGTGGCATCCGACCCCTTTCGATGTTTCCATTGCACCTTGACTTGCTTGACTATTTTATTTCTCAATCGTTTCTCCTTCCGATCCAGTATAGCCACTGGTTGCTCTACATAATTCAGCTTCTCGTCCACCTCGATGTCACCTAGAGGCACGACTGCCTCATCCGGTGCTAAACATTTCCTTAAGTGCGACACATGAAAGGTAGGGTGAATCCCACTTAATTCTTCTGGAAGGTCTAGCCTGTAAGCTACATCCCCAACTCGTGCTAGTACCTTAAATGGTCCAATAAACCTGGGACTCAGTTTCCCCTCTTCCCAAATCGGATAATTCCCTTCCATAGCGACACTTTTAACATTACCCTGTCACCTACGCTAAATTCTATTGGTCTCCTTCGACCGGCGTATGACTTTTGTCTATCCTTTACAGCGTTCATATATGCCTTGATCTTCTCCAACTTTTCCGTGGTGGCTTCCACGACTTCTAAGCTTCCTAGCTCCTTCTGACCGACATCACCCCGACAAATAGGAGTTCTGCACCGTCGACCGTACAATAACTCATATGGGGGCATCTTAATACTGGCGTGGTAGCTGTTGTTATAAGAGAACTCTGCTAGTGGCAAATGATCATCCCAGTTACCGCCGAATTCGATAACGCATGCCCGAAGCATATCTTCCAGTGTCTGGATCGTTCTTTCTGATTGCCCATCGGTCTGTGGGTGGTATACGGTGCTAACGTGCAACCTCGTGCCCATTTCTTCATTGAACTTTTTCCAAAACTTTGAGGTGAACCGCGTATCTCTATCTGAAACAATCGAAACGGGCATACCATGCCGCACCACAATTTCTCGGATAAACAGTTCAACAAGCTTTTCTGAACTAATTGCTTCCTTGATTGGCAGGAAATGCGCACTCTTAGTCAGTCTATCAACTATCACCCATATCGCGTCGTGGTCTTTTGTCGTGCGTGGTAATTTGGTGATGAAGTCCATGGTAACATGTTCCCACTTCCATTCTGGTACTTCTAATGGCTGAACATAACCATAAGGTCTTTGGTGCTCAGCCTTCACTTGTAGGCACGTGAGACATTTATTTACATATGCAACCACATCCCTCTTCATCCCAGGCCACCAATAATCTTTCTTCAAGTCGTGGTACATCTTATTTGCTCCTGGGTGTATTGAGTAGCGGGTTTTGTGAGCTTCATCCATAATCTTTTCTCACAAGTCGCCATGCCTCGGAACCCATATCTTGCCGTGGAAGGTCTTAACACCCAAGGTGTTCTCAACCAATTCATCTATTTTTCCCACCATCCTTTCCTTCTTGATTTGTTGTTCTTTTAAAGCGTCCATTTGAGCTTCGCTTATCCTCCTCATAACATCTGGGGTCACCACTAGTTGGCACGCCTTCACCCGGATCGGTTCATATTCTTCCTTTCGGCTTAAGGCATCGGCTACCACATTCGCCTTACCCGGGTGATAATGGATTTCACAGTCGTAATCCTTTATCAACTCCAACCACCTCCTCTGTCTCATATTTAGGTCTTTCTGCTCAAAGAAATATTTCTGACTTTTGTGGTCGGTAAATATGGCGCACTTAGTTCCATACAAATAATGTCTCCATATCTTCAATGTGAACACTACTGCGGCAAGTTCCAAATCGCGAACCGAGTAATTAACCTCCGCGTCCTTTAGCTGTCTGGATGCGTAGGCTATAACCTTTCCTCTTTGCATCAACACACAGCCTAACCCACAGTAAGAAGCATCGGAGTATACCGTTAGGTCTTCATCTCCCTCCGGTAGGGTTAGCACAGGAGCTTTGGTTAGTCTATCCTTCAACTCCTGAAACGCATCTTCTTGCTCCTTTCCCCAGTCGAACATCACGTTCTTCCTCGTTAACCTTGTTAATGGGGAAGCTATCTTCGAGAAATCTTTGATAAACCTTCTATAATAGCCAGCCAATCCCAAGAAACTACGGATTTCGGATGGCGTCTTTGGGGAATTCCATTGCGTAACTGCCTCGACTTTTACTGGATCTACCATAACTCCCTCGGAATTTATAATGTGCCCTAAAAACTGTACCTCCCGTAGCCAGAAGGCACATTTAGAGAACTTCGCATACAGTTTCTCCCTTCGTAAAGTTTCTAACACCTCCTTGATATGACAAGCGTGGTCTCCTTCATCTCGGACGGGGCTAGGCGTAGGGTGCTCTGGCAATGGGCTGGGCTCCTGACAGTAAATCAATCTGAAACTCTATCTCCCTGTCCGGTGGTACTCCGGGTAGATCCTCCGGGAATACGTCAGGAAAGTCCCGCACCACTAGTACATCGGACAACTCTGTCGCTTTATCTTTAACATCCTTGATGTACGCTAGATAAGCTCCGCACCCTCGCCTCATACATTTCTCCGCCTTGATCATGGAAATGATCCTTGGAACCTTGCAATCGCTATCACCGTAGATCGTAACCGGACTACCATCTGGAGCCGTTAATCGGATCATCTTTTGTTGACATGCTATGTTAGCATCGTGGGCAGCTAACCAATCCATCCCTAGTACGACATCGAAACCTCCTAAGGGCATGGCAAACAATTGTGCGGGAAAGTAATGACCTCCTAGTTTAATGTGGCAATCCTCTATCATTCTGACTATTCTAATGGACTTACCATCCGCCGTTTCTACTTCGAAGGCATCATCTATTTCCTTAGTTTGGACATCTAGTGTAGCACAGAAGGGTATAGATACAAAACTCTTACTGGCACCACTATCAAACAATATGGAGGCACAAACATTATTGACAAGGAACGTACCTGAGACTACGTCCGGGTCTTTCCTTGCCTCCTTCTTGTTCATGGTGAAAGCCCTTGCCTTGACCTTGGGCTTTCCATCATCCCCTTTGTCATTATCCTTGCTTGTTCCCGAGTTTCCTAGCTTAGCTTTCTTGCAATCCCTGCTGTAGTGCCCTGTCTCATGGCAGTTAAAGCACTCGTTCACTTCCGGGCACTCTCTAGCCATGTGACCCGTTTTCCCGCACCGGTAGCACCCAGGGCTACCCATTCGGCACTCTCCGGGATGCCTCCTCCCACACTTTCCACATTCCTTAACTTCCCCGACCCCCTTCACAATCGCTTGTTTTGCATCCACTCTTGCTTTCTTGCCTCCCGGTTCGTAGTTACCACTTCCATACCTCTTCCCATTATTATTCCAAATTTTCCTTGGCTCACCCACCGTCACTGGCCTGCGGTGATCGTACAACCTTCCACTGAGGTCCACGGCTGACCTAAAAGTGCTACGTCGGGCAGTGACCACATCCCTACGAATGTCCAGAGGCAACCCTTGTATATACCTCTGATCCTCTTGGATTCGGGAGTCACCAAGTCAGGCACCAGTCGTGCCATTTCATTGAATTTTGTAGTGTACTCCTGGTGAGTCATATTTCCAGCCTCCAAACTCACAAACTCTTGCTCAATCTTGTCAAGCTCTCTTTCCGGGCAGTACTCCCCTATCACCAACCTCTTCATCTCCGGCCACTTCATCCTCTCAATAGCCTCCTCTCCGTAAGACTCAACAATGTTATCCCACCAACACAGTGCTGGATCCAAAAGGGAATAGGAAGCAAATTTCACCTTTTGGCTTTCCCGGCACTCGCTGATCTTCAGTACGGCCTCCATTTCCCTGATCCAACGCTGAGCAGTAGCAGTGTTACCAGTGCCATCAAACGTTGGGGGCTTACACCTCTGAAAATCCCCGTAGCTGCACCCCTTCGCCCTCTCTTCTACCTCGGAATCGTCATGGTTACCCAGACGATCTCCCTCGTCGCTCAACTCCTCAGTCTTGACCGCTCCTTTCTTATCAACCTTCTCTGAAGCCGCATTCTTTTTACTGTCGCCCTTAACCTGCTCCACAAATTCTGCAAGAAGAGCGGGCATCACTCCAGATAGGACCTGGTGCACCTCTTGGGCAATAGCTTCTTTCACTGTTTCCTTCAGTTTTGCCTGGTTGGTGGTAGGCCCCTCGGCTTCCGTTTCCAACTCAACCTCCTCCTTAACTGGTTTGTCAACCGGCTTCCTGGTTGACCTTCTGGTCGGTTTCGCAGTTCCACCTGCAGTTTCTTTCGCCTTAATAGGGGCCTTCCCCTAGTGCTTTTCCGGGTGACCATAGCTGGAACTGCTTTCTTTGGTGCCATTCTTTCTACTTCCTATAAGATTCAGAATGTCAACATGGTCTTTCAAGGCAGGTTCAGATCACGACAAGTTTCGTAAGTTTTTAATAACAGTGGCCAGTTGTGATTAACTACTTACAGAACTTCTCATGTCCTAAACTCTCCTATCCTGAACCACGCTAACACTTGAACCTACTATCGCTATTCTATGCATGTATAGATCACATAAATTCAAGTAAGCATAACAATTAATGTTATCATACCCTATCCTTGATTCTAACTTCTGTAACAAGGCACTACCTATCAGAATAGCATTTATAAGAGATTTTGTTACCTCTTGGCATGGAGCTTCTTGGACTGGCATCCTTTTATTTGGTTCCATTTTCTGTTTAAGTTTAGGTTTATAAAATAGTTTTCCCCAAATCTCTTAAACTTTGGCTCTGATACCAACTTGTAAGGCCCTCCTTTCCTGGGGGGACCTCACAGTTGGTCATTCATAGCAAAGCATAGATTTAAAGCAATCATTTACTCATATATGTAATTTCAATTCATTACAATGTAGATAAGTTAAAATATAAACATTGTCTTTAAACATCAAAACTATTTAAAAGTCCTTTTAAGCTTTTCTTCATCGGGGATGCCAGCCTTTGCGTGCCAAGAAGCTTCCACTCCATGCCCACATCCCATAAGCTCTAATTTTCACCTGTCAACTGATATGCATACAAAAGTCAGCTTCGCTGAGTGAATTCTAGGTTTACTTTGTAAATAACTTTTGTAAAGGTATTAGCTTTAGCAGTTGAAATAGTCATCATCTATCAATCGTCAATACACACGGGCTATCACTTTATCGATACTTTATCATTACTTTTCATTTCTCGTTATTTATTACTCTTCTTTATCCGTCAATTCTCTATCACAATCGGTGCCTAGGCTCGCCTAGGACTTTACCGACACGCCAATTAAGGACTTACTGTCGTACTCGATCAGGCCATTATTGTCATGCCAATTCAGGGCTTACAGACCTGCCTGTTCGAGCATTACTTTATCCACTTTATCTGGGTGAGGGCACAACGAATGCAACCCTTCTTTAGCCATTGCTTGCAAGTCTTTACTTTATCCCTTGCCTGCAGGACTTTACTTGCAAGACTTTACTTTATCCAGGTACACGTTATGGGCCCAATAACTTTTCTTTACGTTTCACTTTCATGTTTAAGTTATACATAATATAACACATCACATTACAAGGCAATTCATTTCTACTAGATCATATCATAATGAGGGAAACACACTATCATTCATTATAAAACCCCATTTCCCATATAAGATAGTATGTAAAACTTTACTTTAAAAGAACTGATCATAAAAAGTATGTATCTCAGTATGCATACCGCCCCAAAACATTTAAAGCATGTATAAAATAGGGGATCTAGAACTCACCTGAACTTGTCCAAGTAGTTTAAATTCTAAGTCACTTAAGCTCTAGCCTGAATACTCTAGCTGCACGAAAGTTAATATACAAAAACGTCATTTTCTTCATAGTTTCGCCTACAGTTTCGCTAGTAGTTTCGCTGCCAGTTTCGCTGGCAGTTTCGCTACCAGTTTCGCTGGGCAACACTTCTATCAGTTTCGTTGGACAGATTCGCTGGCATGAGCGCCCAACTTTCGTTGGAATTTCTTAGTTTCGCTAAGTCTATAGGTCAACCTAAGCACTAGCGAACTTATCAGCGAAACTGTAGTTTTGCTGGAAATCCTTTAGTTTCGCTGGATAAATGAATAGTTTCGCTGGATGAATACTTAAATTCACTGGATCGGGGCCCAGTTTTGCTGGATGAACAGAAACTAAGAACCAGTCCGTTTTTACCCAAAATCTTAACTTTTTACGTCCAAATCCTTGGTTTACCTTCCATGAAACCAGATCTAGCCTTTTTACACGTTTTCATACGTAAAATTTGACCTTCATGTGTTTCTTTGAACTTTTCAAAACCCCAAAACCCTAGAATCCGGGTTTGATCTACAGAAGGCCTTAGAGGTCGATTCTTACCTTGTTTTGTTGCTCTTTTCTTAGGATTTGATGCTCCAATCACCCAGATCTTCAACCTTTCAACCTTTCAAGCTCCAAATCTTGAGTTTTCTCCACTTTCTCTCTCTACTTTCTCTCTCTATGAATTTGGGGGCTAGGGTTGGAATGATGGAAGTGGAGCTGATCATGCATTGTTTAAGGGCTAATTAGGGCCCTTAAACCCATCAACACATAGCCCATTAGGGTTAATTTGGTCCATAGCCCACTAATTCACCTTTTATTTCTTAAATTAACCCTTAAAAGCCCTTTATTATTAAATGGCTTGTTTCGGGAAATTTCGGGGCGTTACATATATATATATACACATATACATATACATGTATATATATATACATATACACATACATATATACATATATATACACATATTCATATATACATATATATACACATATATATATACACATATATATATATATGTACACATATACATATACATATACATATACATATACATATACATATATATACATATACATATACATATACATATAGATACATATATATGTATATATATATATATATGTGGTGTGTGTGTGTATATGTAATTGTTTATCAATGACTGAAGAATATGAACTTTCTACTTATGATCGTCACGAATTGAATTATAATCAAATTGCTTTGGGTCGGTTACCAATGTCAATAATTGACGATTACACAAAGATATTTTTGGCTGGTAATTATTCCTAAAAAGACTATCACTTCTGCAACAAAACCACTCACACCCGGTAATGCAAGGGAAGCCATGGAAAAGCTACAGGCTCTTCGCTATTGGATAAAAGATGCTTCCTCTTTGCATTTATTAAGATTCTTTTTCCATGAGTGTCATAATTGGGATAGTCTTATTACTTCCAATTCAAAGAAAGCCAGTTCTTCTTTTTCAAAAAGAAATCAAAGGCTATTCTTCTTCTTTGGAAAATAAAATGTAAAATAAAAAAACTAAATTCCATTCTGCCCCGACTCCATGTACGAATAAAGTGGTATAAGGGGTAGTAATATAATAAATCATATAGAATCAATGGATTCGTGGTAAAATCCCTGGGGCTAACAGGAAAAGTACAATCTGTAAATCCATCGTGGGGTGTGGAGGGTTTGTGTGTGTATATATGTATATGTATATGTATATATGTATATGTATATATGTATATGTATATATATATGTATATATATATATGTATATATGTATATATATGTATATATATGTTGTGTGTTATATATATATATATGTATATATATATATATCTATGTATATATATATATATGTATATGTATATGTATCTATATATGTATATATATATATGTTTTAAGGTTTATACATAAGGGCTGATACAACCAAAACTAACAAAGAGCTCTCAGCATACATGTATGAAATAGAGAGTAAAGTTACTTCAAAAGTTTTACACAACCCAAAGAAAATAAGCTAAGGGTAAAATCTTCTGAAGCCAAATGACCAATCTTTTAAAGCCAATGATGAAGTCTTTCAAAACTTTAAAGACAAAGTTTTTCGAAGCCAAACACTGATATCTTCCGAATATAGAGAATGCATGCTTTTTCTGATCACCTTTTAACAAAAAACTGAACAGATTTTCGCTGCGACCTCCGAATGCTCACCAACTTAGATAAGTTGGTGAAAAGTTCCATGCTTTTGTCAACTGTAGATTAAAGTCATTGGTCTGTAACTTTTTTACTTTTGTACCTTTTATCATTTTTATAATATATTGGAATGTGATTTATGTCATGTCATAGTCAAAAGGCAATCTGTCATTTAATTATACATTGATCTTGTTGTCTAGATTAGTGTTTTCAGTTGGTTTTCAAAATATAGCCAGCTGTAAGATGTAGTATAAAGTGTCTCAAGTACTTGTATTTATTTTTTATGCTTTGTAACACTTGTAAAAGAATTTTATAGCAATATACAGCATTTTAAAAACCAAATATTATCTTGTTTTTGTTCTTGTTCTTAAGAGCATTCTTGTTCTTGTTCTTCTTCTACCAAAAAGAGAAGAATGTCCTACCTACAATCATAGAACCTGAGAATTCTTCTCAGAGTATAGACATTGAGGACTCACCTCCCTCACTTGTAATTGTTCATACTTATCAACCTCCTCAAGTCCACTTTGATGTGGACTCACTCATACAAAGTCTGTTTAAAAATGATATTCCAAAGGCTATGCCTATCTCACCTTATGATGCTGAAAATGAAATAGTAGGATGGAGGTATGATGATAGCAGGAGAGCCCTATACTATGATGCTGAAAATGAAATCAAGTGTAACAATTTTCGTTAATGTCTTTTTATATTATTTATAAAATCTAGAGAAAAATATATACATGAGGCAAACTCAATAATTAACATGGAGGTTGGGGGTTCGAACCCCACTAACTACTAACTTGGTAAAGGATTTCACAATTAAGAAATTAATCTTTCAAAAAAATACATGAGGCAACTCAATCCTAACTACTACCATCTTAACTTGTTACCTTTCCCTTTATTCATTCATTTAAAAAAAGAAAAAAGTACCAAAATGAATGACATTATATTTTGTTTGCTTTCTTGAATAAAAGCAAATCATTCATGTTGTAAATGATATTAAAAGTATGATATGACTGAAGGCGACCTCCATTGTCTTTTTGTCAAGATGGGGGCATTTGTCACTCATAAGAAATCATTACCTTTCTTTCGAAAATGAATAAATATAATAAAATATTTACTTGGAAAGATTGTTTAATTGCATTACAAAACAAAAATATCATAACATATGAATGGATGTCAGTCTTTCCCGGCCGAGTAGCTTCACCCTCGTGCCATCCTCAGCAACAATTACCTGCCAACTGAAAATGTATAAAAGTCAGCGTTGTTGAGTGAGTTCTAGTTTTAAAAGTATTAAAATACCTTGTGTAATGTACATATATGAAAATACCCTTTTTATAAAAATACTTCTCTTACTCTTGTACGTGAGCACGCATTAACTATACAACAAGGTAATGCTTTCTTTCTCTCTTTCTTTACTGTATGCCTTTGTTCATTTCGTACTCTTTAACTCTATCTTTCACTGTCTATGTGGACCAATGAGCAATACCCTAAACTATATGCATGGGGAAACTGGTGCTGGGCCTCTGGTCTCTCAATGGGCTATGATCACTGTACACAAGGCTGACCCAGTCACCTAGGATATGTTGTAAAGGTCCGCCAATCTCAATTGATTAGCCCTATGTGCATCCTTTGAGGTAGCTAACCCGTATTACAGTTGAGCTAACGACAACATGGTCGTGCACCTCCTATATACTTGTAAGACTTTTAGCATTTTAATTATGTTTCACTTTTCTTTATCATTAATTTTTCTCTTTGTTAAGTATAATAGTTGCATTTATGATCGTAAACACACCACATAAGTCACACATTAATAACTACTATGACCATAGGAACAACTTAATAATAATGCAAATATTATAGCAATTAAAAACCCTAAAGTCATACTTAGGTCAAACTCTAATGATTCTGCTTTCTCAAAATTTCAGCAAATGTTCTAAGTGTTCTAGGCGCATGAGTACTATGCATTCGCATGAGGCCTGTTTAGGCGCATGGGCACTATTTGGGCGTTTCATCACTTAGGCGTCTGGACCATCTCAGACGCATAGGAACTATTTAGGCATCTGTGTTGTACTTAGGCGTCTGGGACTAAGTCTTAGACGCATAGGCTACTATTCAGACGCATGGGTTTGCACTTAGAAATTCTAAGGCATTTTCTAGACTGTTGGGGCACTGTTTGAGCGCTTGGGCCCTGTTTGGGCGATGGGTTGGCTTAGAAACTTTCTAAGGCAAATTTTAGGCGGTTGGGGTACTGTTTAGGCGGTTGGGCAACCTGTTGAGTGTTTCTATATTGTTTCCAGTCCTAAACATCTTATTAGCCTAGTATAAGTTGAATCCTACTATTCTAAGCATGAACTAACACATAAAAATCATAAAATATCAACATACATGCATGGATACATACGGGTATTCAAATAACTTTTGTAAAAATGGTTTACATACGTTTTCAGCCCCAAGAATTTATGAAACAAGTAAAAACACGGGGTCTAGAACTCACCTGATATATCAAGCAAGTAAAATTCCTCCAAACTTACTTGTACACGAATTCAAACACCTAAAACAAGTCAAAACACAACCCGAACACTTAAACACACATACATAACGGTTTCTAATGGTGAAACCACCAAGAAAACCGAATCAATTACACATAAAAACACTTACTTTCGAAGATATCAGCCTTGTTTTTCTTGAACAACCGAGAGAAAGTTCTTCAGCTTTCTCTTTTCTTCTTTTGATCGAATGAAAGCAGATGGAATGTGCAATATGGGTGGCCATATCCCCATATATATTAAAATAATGGGTTGTTGTACTATTTTACACTTTAACCCTTTCTACTTTAGCTTCTTTTCCTTTTATGAAAGATACTTTTATTTCTCTTTTATTTTGACAAAGTTTCGGGTGTTACAAGTCGACCCCCCTTAAAGATGTTTCGTCCCCGAAACATGTTACTCTTCGAATAGCTGTGGGTAATGTTGTCTCATCTCCATTTCAGTTTCCCATGTAGATTCGGATCCTCTCCTGTCCTTCCACTGTACACACACAAGAGGAACCACTTTATTCTTTAACTTTTTCTCCTTTCAATCGATGATCGCCACTGGTTGCTTTACATAATTGAGTCGTTCATCCACCTTGATATCCTCCAGTGGTACAACTATGTCTTCATCAGCTAAGCACTTCCTCAGATAAGATACATGGAATGTGGGATGAATTCCACTTAACTCATCTGACAATTCAAGTCGATAGGCCACCTCTCCTACTTGTGCGACGATTCGGAAAGGTCCTATATATCTCGGGCTCAGCTTACCTCGCTTCCTGAATCGGATGATTCCCTTCCAAGGTGAGACCTTCAATATAACTCAGTCACCAACCTTGAATTCTAACGGTCTACGCCTTTTGTCAGCATATGACTTTTTTCTACATTTTGCCGCTTTCATGAAGGTCTTGATCTTTTCTAACTTCTCAGTCGTAGCCTCAATCACCTCGACACCTCCTAACTCCTTCTGCCCAATGTCTCCCCAACATATAGGCCGTATAGCATCTTGTATGGTGGCATGCCAATACTGGCATGATAACTGTTGTTGTATGAGAATTCTGCTAACGGTAAGTGATCATCCCAACTCCCTCCAAAATCGATCACACATGCCCGAAGCATGTCCTTAAGCGTCTGAATTGTTCTCTCAGACTGACCATCTGTATGAGGATGATAAGCAGTGCTAATGTGTAGCCTCATCCCCATCGCATCATGGATTCTCTTCCAAAACTTCGATGTGAATCGGGTGTCATGATCCGACACGATAGACCCGGCATGCCATGACGAGCTACAATCTCCTTGATGAACAGATCTGCCAGTCTCTCGGATGAATACGTCTCGCGGATCATCATGAAGTGTGCACTCTTGGTTAGACGATCAACAATCACCCAGATGACATCGTACCCCCTCGCCGTGCGGGGTAACTTCGTAATGAAGTCCATGGTGATATGCTCCCACTCCACTCGGGTATATCCAAAGGTCGGATCTTACCGTAGGGCTTCTGATGCTCTGCCTTCACTTGCAAGCAAGTAAGGCACTTACTCACATACTCCACCACGTCACGTTTCATACCCGGCCACCAGTAGTTCTTCTTCATGTCTTGATACATCTTGCTGGCACCAGGATGAATGGAGTATCGAGTCTTATGAGCTTCATCCATGATTTGCCCTCATAGATGTCCATAATAAGGGATCCACATTCGCCCAAAGCTGGTTCTAACCCCGTAGGTGTTTTCTCCCAGTTCTGCGACTAGACCTCTCATTCGTTCAGAGTTGAGGCGATCTTCTTTCAATGCCTCATTCTGAAATTCTTTCACTTGAATCATCACGTCCGAGGTCATCACTAACTGATACGCCTTCACCAGAATTGGATCGGGTCTCTCTTTTCGGCTAAGGGCATTGGCCACCACGTTGGCCTTGCCCGGATGGTAGTGGATCGCACAATCATAATCTTTGATGAGCTCTAACCATCTCCTTTGTCTCATGTTGAGATCCTTTTGCTCGAAGAAGTACTTCAAGCTCTTGTGGTTGGTGAAGATGGTGCACTTCGTCCCGTATAGGTAGTGCCTCCAAATCTTAAACTCAAAAACCACAGCTGCTAACTTCAAATCGTGTGTAGGGTAGTTGACTTCGTGGGTCTTCAACTGTCGGGGTGCATAGGCTATCACCCTTCCACGTTGCATTAACACGCAACCTAGCCCAGAATAAGAAGCATCCGAATATACCACTAGGTCTTCACTCCCTTCGGGTAACGTCAAGACAGGAGCTTGGGTTAACCTCGTCTTCAACTCTTCAAAAGCACACTCCTGTTCTCGACCCCACACGAACTTCACATCCTTGCGAGTCAATTTGGTCAAAGGTGAGGCTATCTTGGAGAAGTCTTGAATGAACCTTCTATAGTAGTCCGCCAAACCCAAGAAACTACGGATCTCGGATGACATCTTTGTAGACTTCCATTGCATCACCGCCTCAACCTTTGCAGGGTCCACCATGATCCCTTCAGCATTAACGACATGACCCAAAAATTAAACATCGCGCAACCAAAAAGCACACTTAGAGAATTTAGCATACAACTTCTCTCTCCTAAGTGTCTCAAATACCTTGCGTATGTGGTCGGCATGTTCTTCCTCACTCTTAGAATAAATCAGGATATCATCAATGAACACTATCACTGATTTGTCTAACACTGGCTGACACACTCGGTTCATTAAATCCATAAAGGCAGCTGGCGTGTTAGTTAATCCAAAAGACATAACGAGAAACTCGTAGTGTCCATAACGCATCCAAAAAGCTGTCTTAGGAACGTCTTGCTCTTTCACCTTAAATTGATGGTAGCCAGATCGAAGGTCTATCCTCGTGAACCAACTGGCACCTTGGAGCTGATCGAACAAGTCATCAATCCTCGGTAACGGATACCGATTCTTCACCGTCAACTTGTTCAGCTCTCGGTAGTCGATGCACATCCGCATACTACCATTCTTTTTCTTTACAAACAAGACCGGAGTACCCCAAGTAGAGATACTCGGTCGAATAAATCCCTTATCCATTAACTCCTGCAATTGTTCCATGAGTTCCTTCATCTCAGTCGGAGCTAATCAATATGGTGCTTTGGCAACAGGTTAAGCACCCGGTATCAAATCAATTTGGAACTCAATTTCTCGATCCGGTGGCACGCCGGGTAAATCTTCCGGGAATACGTCCGGAAAGTCACACACCACTGGTACATAGGGTAATTGTGGTACCGTCGCATCCATATCTTTCACGTTGGCCACATAGGCACTACTCCACGTCTCATGCACTTCCCCGCCACCGCCACTGAAATTACGTTCGGGATCGTAGTAACGCGATCTCCATAAATCATCACCAAACTTCCATCGGGCGCAACTAGTCGAATCATCTTCTTATGACAGACGATGTTTGCTTCATAGGTTGCTAACCAGTCCATTCCCAGTACTCTATTAAATCCACCTAGGGGTATCACATGTAGATTGACAGAAAACCTATGACCTTCTAGTTCTATGGCACAGTCCTCTATCATGTTAGTAATTATAGTGGACTTACCAATAGCAATCTCTACATCGAATGCCTCACTAATACTTCTACTAGTAGCAGACAACTTAGCACAAAACGTAGTAGAAATAAAACTCCTACTAGCACCAGAATCAAATAATACAGAGGCACAAGCTTGATTTACTAGAAACATACCTAACACGATATTGGGATCCACTATGGCTTCCTCCCAGGTCATGGTGTAAGCTCTAGCACTTGCCCTCTGTCCTCCCTCCTCCGGCTTCTTCTTCGCCCCAGAGCTCTCCGCCCTCGGCTTCTTGCAGTCCTTGCTCGCGTGGCCCTCCTCGCCACAGTTATAGCACTTCAGCACCCGCAGTCTCTAGCGATGTGACCAGGTTTGCCATACCTGAACCATATATTCAATCCCAACCTACACTCGCTGGTATGCTCCATTCCACATTTGCCACACTTCTTCAGCCCTGAGCTTGACGACACCCTACGGTCATCCACCTTCATCCTCTTCTTGTTTGGAGTGAAACCACCACATCCAAACCTCTTCCTATTCCAACTTTTATCACCTCCACTCATCTTCTTCACCTACACCACAGTCTTCTCTCGCTCATCGTACAACCTTCCCGCCAAGTCTATAATGGATTGAAAGGTACCAGGCTGAGCAGCGATCAAATGCCTGCGAATATCAGCCGGCAATCCTTGGATATACCTCTTGATCTTCCTTGACAGGGGCGTCACCTGATCCGGTACAAGGCTCGCCATTTCGTTAAATTTAGTGGTGTACTGCTGCTGGGTCATGGTTCCCGCCTCAAGTTGCAGGAACTCCCTCTCGATCCGGTCAAGCCCCCTATGAGTACAGAATTCCTCGATCACTAACTGCTTCAACTCCTTCCATCGCATCTTCCCGATGGCTCTAGCACCCTCAGCTTGGACAATGTTGTCCCACCAACGTAACGTTAAGTCGACAAAAGAGTGAGTGGCGAACTTCACCTTCTGGTCTTCGCGACACTCATGATTTCCAACACTGCTTCCATCTCCCTCACCCAGCGGTGAGCGGCAGCAGCATTACCATTACCATCGAAGGTCGGGGGCTTGCACCTTTGGAATGCCCCATAACTGCACCCCTTGGTCGTCACCCCCACTAAATCATCCTCCTCTTCGTCAGATAACACGGTCTCAGGCTCCGGTCGTTCCTCCTCCCCCTTGCTTCCCTTGCCCGTTGACCCCTTCCTATCTTCCTTCTCCTTCCTCTCTTCATTCTTTACAGCTCTGATGACTTCGGTCACTACAGACGGTAAAACTGTCTGCATGACCTAGTGTACCTCGTCAGCAATCGCCTCCCTAGCTGAGGCATTCAGGCTAGCATTCTCATGCTCCTCACTTCGGCCATGAACCTCAGGGTTCTCATGCGTCGTCTCAGGAGCCTTCGCACTACTCTTAGCCACACGTGGATGACCTCTGCCTCTAGAAGGCTTGGAAGATTTTCGTCCAGCCATTCCCTAAATGCTATAAGATTCAAATACTAACATGGTCATTCAAGGCAGTAAGTCCCTAATTATAGTGGCCAGTTATGATTAGCCACTTACTTTACTCTTCACACCCTAAGCATTTCTTATCCTGACTACATCAGTATCTAAATCTACTAAGAACACATAAGTCAAATAGCACACGCATATAATACCGGTTGACATTTATAAAAGACATACCTGATGGCACGTAGCTACTCGGGCTGACATCCCTCTATCTGTCCCATTTTCAGTTTAAGTTTAGGTTTTGAAAATGTTTTACCCATTCACTTAAACTATGACTCTTATACCAACTTGTAAGGCCCCGTTCCCGGATACCTCACAGTTGGTCATTCATTGCATCATAGATACATATTGATATACATTTAATAAAATAAACAGCGGAATTACGTTAGCAAAAGCCATTCTCTATTATTAAAAGATACTATTGTTAAGCAATAAAATGGTGTTCAAGTTACAAAAAATTGTTTAATTGCATTACAAAACAACAAAATCATAACATAGGAATGGATGTCAGTCTTTCCCGGCCAAGTAGCTTCACCCTCGTGCCATCCTCAGCAACAATTACCTGCCAACTGAAAATGTATAAAAGTGTTTTAGACCAATCCCACCTTTGGTCCTCTTGAACTTCTGTATCTCGACTTATGATCACCTTCATTGATGAAGGATCAACTAGACGATAGGCCTTTGATTCTTCACATATTCCGGTGAATATGCATGTAATGCTTTTATCATCTAGTTTTCCTCTCTTTTGTTTTGGAACATGAACATAAGCCAGTGAGCCCCATACTCGTAAGTGTTCAACCGAAGGTTTCATTCCATTCCATGCTTCTTCGAGTGTCATGTTCTCTAGTGCCTTTGTTGGACATAAGTTGAGAACATAGAAGCTCCACTGAGTCGCCTCTGCCCAGAACACCTTGGGCATTCCCTTTGTTGCGAGCATTGATACCACCATGTTGATTACAGTCTTGTTCTTACGTTCAGCCACTCCGTTTTGCTGTGGGGTGAAACTTGCTGTAAGCTGCCTCTTGATACCTTGTTCTTTGCAAAACTTAACGAACTCATTTGACATGTATTCTCCCCCACGGTCGGTTCGAAGACACTTGATGACCTTCCCTGACTGCTTTTCCACCTTCTGTTTGAACTCTTTGAAGCTTTCAAATGCTTGTGATTTCTCAGCTAGCAGATACATCCAACCTTTCCTGCTGTGATCATCAATAAAACTTAAGAAATAATGTTTACCGGAATGTGAGGCTGGAGTGATCGGACCACATATGTCCGAATGTATTAGTTCAAGCACTTTTCTTGCTCTCCACTGACTTATCTTTGGCATGGGTTTACGAGTTTGTTTCCTTTTCATGCAGTCTTCACACACTTGTCAGAGAAAGTGAGTTATGGCAGATCTCTTACCATGTTGTTCTTCATTAAGATCTGCAGACTTGCCTTTCCAAGGTGCCCCAAGTGTTCATGCCATAGTTGTGCATTGGTTTCCTCGTACATGCACTTGACCTCCTCATGCACTATATCTTCAGTGATTCTTTCATAAACGGGAAACATGCGACTCGAGCTCATAAAGCTTTGAAAGATTAGATCTTTCACTGGATGATACACCTTGCAAACATCTTGCTGAATCAGAAAAGCTTAGCCCTTCTGCTGCAGTTGACCAATGCTTAACAGATTGTTTTTCAATTCAGGGACAAAGTATACATCACTAACCATTGTTATCTCATTGATTATCATCTTAATTGACCCCTTTCTACTAACAATCATACGAGTGTTATTTCCCAGTTTTACTGAATTAGTAAAGCTAAGATCAAGAGTGGCAAACCTTTCTTGTGATCCGCATATATGATTTGAACATCCAGAGTCCAGGAACCAGTGCATGCTCTTGGGCTCTTTGCTATCATTAGCCATGAGGCTGCACTCGTCCCTTTCAGTTTCAATTATCAATGCAAGCCATCTTTGTCAAAACCAACATAATTAGCTTCTTCGTGGTTAGGACATTCATACGAAAAATGACCCACTTTATGGCAAGAATAGCATTCAATAGTCTCCTTATTGAACGAGCTTCTCCCTCTTCCACGTCCTCGACCTAAGGTAGTGGGTCAACTTCTACCTCTGCCTCGATTGCCACCGTAATTGACTTGCTCGATATTCAACTCCTGTTCTTCCTCCTTTTCTAACTTCTTGAATTTTTGTTCATGTACAACTAAAGTGCACTGCAGTTCTTCAATTGACATGGTCTCTATATCCTTCGACTCCTCAATTGAGACTACCACATATGTGTACTTCTCAATTAAGGTGCGAAGGACCTTCTTAACGATCTTTGAGTCTGACATACTCTCTCTATTGCTTCTCATATGATTGGAGACAGTTAGCACTCGTCCAAAGTACTCCGAAATCGTCTCAGTCGGTTTCATTTCGAGAACCTCAAAATCTCTTCGCAGCTTTTGCAGCATAGATTTCTTCACGCGATCATTCCCCACAAGCTGTTTCTTCATGGATTCCCACACCGACTTTGAACTTTTCCTGTCAAGGATTTGTTCAAAGGTAACTCGATCAATTGCTTGATAAAGATAATGCTTGACTTGCATATCCTTTACACGTAATTCTTCAAGTTTCTTCTTTTGCGCATTTGATTGAGGGACTCCTTCAACCGGTTTTGTGATTCCAGTTTCTATCAGTTCCCATAGTTGCTTTGCTCGTAGCAAATTCTCTATCATTTCATTCCAGTGCTCGTAATGCCCATCGAACACTGGGATCTTCATCTTCTCATCACTTATTTTGGTAAGTTCTCTCACGGATCAAGTAGCTCTGAGACAAGATGATAGATTATATCACTGGTAATGCACTTGAACACTTGATATTTCTCATTAGCAAGCCTCAAAGGCTATAAATACATGAAAATAAGAACACGTAAACAAAACATGAAACATGGGATCGTGGCCAACTACACGAATAACCTCGAAACTAACTGACTCCACTACTCCTATGGAATCGGTCAACAAATGAAGTTTATCACAAACACTTGTGTTGACTCCTTCAACTTATTTGATTACAGAAATAATATAACAATGAAATAAGAAAACATGCACACGTGCATGAATCACGAACACGTGCATGGGCCACGAACACTAACAATGCCACCTTGAAAACCGGTTCCCACCCCCTTTGCTAACTATTCTTGACTCCAAAGCTCGTAAGAATTCGGCACTGACAAGAATCAAAATCTATGTTAGCACTCGCAACCCCCACCCGATTCACCCTCTCCACCAACCCCTTCGCCTGAACCCATCATACTCCACCATACATCTCTTGCTAGTTACTGGAAAATCGACTGAGAAAGTAACAGAAGAATAGATCAAACAAGCTAGCAAAAACTTGAGTACAGGTCGCCGGAATTAGGTCGTACCGCTGGTGGTTGAGGAAGACGGTGGCAGCAGAAGGTGGTTGTTGGGGTCGTCGGAGTTGCTAAAGGGGGCGGGGAAGATGAAATGAGGTGAGGTTGTGGTTTAAATGGGACCCACTAAGTTTAGTTTTTCTTTTCATTTGTTTTTTATTATATGGGTACTATGGTCATTTTAAAAAAGTTAATAGAAAACTTAACGTTCATCCAACATAAGGACCAATCATGTTACATTTGTGTCAACTATTGGACTGACCTTGCAATTTCAGAGAGTGTTATAGGCCAAAAGTGAAATCAGACTTAACCACGGGACCACCCGTGTAATTAAGTCTTATAAATATAATTATCTTTCTTTGATTTATTCACACATGTTTTACTTTTATGTTTTGAGTTAAGTTCAATTTTACTTCTCAAGTTTTGTTAAAAATAATCATTTTCCTTTAAAAAAATTAAAAACAACTATTTACCTGTAAAAGTTTCATAAGTTATTTTATTTTCAGTCTAAAAGTTTTATTAGTTGTTTTAATTTTATCAAAGATAATGAAACTTTTGGATTAAAATTAATAATATATAAAATATTTGGAGGTAAATTGATGTTTTTTTAATCTTTTAGAGAAAAATGATTATTTTAGTTAAAACCTTAATAAGCAAAATTGAAATTAAATCTTATGTTTTTTAGTTATCTAATTTATTTTTATTTGTAACAAGGATTAAATCATTTTATGTGGTCGTGATGGAAGCATTGTCGTGTTTATTACAGAAAGCTAAGGAGATTGGGGTGTTAAAGGGTATGGGAGTTATGGATAATGAGGCAGATGTTACTCACCTTTTCTACGCAGATGATGCGTTAATAATGGGGGAATGGTCTAGGGAGAACATTCAAAATACGGCTCGAATCCTTCGTATTTTTCACCTATGTTCGGGCCTTCGTATTAATATCTCCAAATCCAACCTCTATGGGATCGGAGCCACTGACTTAGAGGTGGACGATTTGATGGAGGTTTTGGGTTGTCGGAGGGGGAGTTTTCCTTTTACTTATCTTGGCATCAAGGTTGGAGTGAATATGTCCAGGATTCGAAATTGGGATTCGGTGGTTGAAGTTATTAAAAATAGGCTAGCTTCTTGGAAAACGAGATGCTTGTCTATTGGTGGTCGGTTAATCCTAATCAAGTCGGTTCTCAAAAGCTTACCGATTTATTACCTATCGCTCTATAAAGCCCCTAAAATGGTTATTGAAAAAATTGAAGCTATCATGAGAAAATTCTTTTGGCCGGGTTCTAGCGTTGAGAGAAAGATTCCTTGGATCTCGTGGGAGATTATAAAAACTTCAAAGAAAGACGGCGGCCTTGGCATTTCCAATTTACAACATACAAATGAGGCGTTATTACTAAAATGGTCATGGAGGTTTAAAAAAGAAGAAAATAGCCTTTGGAAACGAATTATAATGGCTTGCAACAGGTCTGCTCGCAGATGGTCATTTCTGCCTTGTTCTAATTCGGCTAGTGGGAATTGGAGAGCTATAGTCAAAACAGGGGACAAGTTACTACCAAGCGGCCAGCCTTTAAACTCCCTCTTTATTGGAAAAGTTGGTAATGGTAACATGGTTTCTTTCTGGTGTGATGTCTGGTTGTGTGATGCGCCGCTCAAGGTGATTTATCCCAGTTTTTTCAGATTAGAGACAGATAAATGGGTGCCAGTTAGCAGTCGATTGAGGGTAGATAATGGAGTCAAATCTTTAGATTGGAAATGGAGGTCTGTGTCGTCTACCCAAGTGGAATTAACTAAACTTTTACAATTGTTGGAAGATTTATTTAGCTTCCAATGGATAGGTGGATCTGACTCGTGGCAATGGAAAGGTGATTTGAATGGTAGTTTCACTGTTAGCTCAGCGAAGACGGTCATTTATAATGCTTTAAACACCCATTCGACTCCTACAATAAATTGGAAAGTTTGGGTTCCTTTAAAATGTAGAATAATGGTTTGGAGAGCTCTTCGGGATCGTCTTCCTACCTGCGCAGCATTAGAAAAGCGAGGCGTTAAGATTCAAGATAAAACCTGTTGTCTATGTCAATTGGGCAACGAAACGGCTATGCACCTATTTACTGGGTGTGCTTTTTCTTTTGAAATATGGAGCAGAATTATGGCTTGGTGTCGCCTTGGCACGTTTTTTGCTTTTGATGTGTCCGATGTTATAGATCTTTCCGATTCACAGCAGATATCAAACCAGCAGAAGGTTGTTTTTAGCGGCATTGTATACAACACTCTGTGGACTATTTGGAACGAGAGGAATGCGCGCATTTTTCTTCGCAAACACAGAAGACCGGTGGAAGTTCTCGAATGTATCAAGACTACGTCTTTCTTTTGGTTTCGTCATAGAACTAGAATTAAAGAATTCGATTGGATAGAATGGTGTAAATATCTTTTGGATGTTATGTAATCGTTTGTTTTTGGCCAGGGGGTCCTTGTTTTAAGGACCGCTTTTTGGGTTTTTTTTAATGATATTTACTTTGCAAAAAAATCATTTTCCTAGAATGAAGTGAAGTGAAGTGAAACGACGAAAGATGAGTGATGTGGCATTGAAGTTAAGAGAGATTAAACCACCACCCTTGCACTGCACTTACCGATCACCAACTTTATATGATTAACACAAGCCAACCACAAAACTCCATTATTTTTGTTTTCAAATAACATTAACAGTTGGATTTAGGTGTGGGTTATACTTGCTCCCATGGCCGATATATATATATATATATATATATATATATATATATATATATATATATATATATATATATATATATATATAATATATATATATATATATATATATAGGGTTAGGTTCAAATGAGAACCCACCTTTATTGTAAGAACTCTTTAACTCTATATGCACCATTGATTAAACTTTTATGTCATAAGATGATGCCAAGTGTCTCCCCACTTTTTTTAATAGAAAAGGGCATTTTTGACATTTCAATACTACCCAAAAGTCAGCTTTTAATATGGTAGTGACAAGTGTCACCATCTACTACTAAAAGATTCCATCTACTTTGTACTTTTTATTTTATGAAAGTTTACCCCCTTGTTTTTTAAACTATTATAACTTTTTAATCAAATGTTAGATTTTTATAAAAATAACACCATTAAACTCAACTCATTTTTCTATTTAATTTCATTATACTTTTGCCAAAAAAAGACCGTTCGACATTACTGTAAAATGACGTAACACCCAAATGTAATAATACGTTACACCATAAAAATTGAAAAATTTATAATACAAATCAAAATAAGATTACACTATAATAATTATGTTTAAATTCAATAGTGGTAACAAAAAAGAGGATTACACTATTTTAACTCAAATGGTATATTGAGCAACACTAGTTACATTAATGTAAATGTAACATTATGTAATTTGTTGATTTACTTAGTGTTACGTTAATATAAACAAGTGTAACAGTAATATAAGAAGGTGTAACATCATGTAAAAAGATGTAATGTAAATGTAAAAAGGTGTAACGTAAATGTAAGTAGACCATTTACTTATACATCTTGTAAATCACCTTATAATTATACCTCCCATGTAATCTTGCAAACAACATTAGACCGTATAATCTTGCACTACTTTACCAAACTTTTTCACCCGATATTACACCACTACAACTAACAGTAACAGTCTCATTACGACAACCTAACCACCAAACGGAATTACACCATGTCACTACAACACTGTAATAAAATTTCAACACTGTAACAAAACCAAAATAACAAAACTAGAGCAACGTAAACGAAGTTAAACCAATGTAAACCAATGTAAACCAATCTGTAAAGCAATGTAAATCAATGTAAATCAATGTCAGCTAATGTATACTAAATAAATAACAAATTTTTTGAGGCATACTATTGCTTGATAAACATGCTTGAAAACCACCATATCTGGAATTAAACATCTTGAACCAGTAGAATCGAAAATGAAAAACTCATAATACATTCGTAATTATTTGGCACCAGATCTGAAACACCCTTTTTGTCATCTTCATCATCGTACTAGATCTAGGTCAGTAGTGGATCTGCAAGAGTCAATTTTAAATCATTTCATATCAAGTATTATAGTTTCATACATAACAATTTTAACTAGGGAAAAATGCAAATCAGAATAATAATAAAAAAAGAACAACAGTAGGTAAAAGAAAACGTATATACTTGAGATGGTGTCACGATTGGATGAACAAGAAGTATAAAACCGTGAGCCGATGCGAACAGAGGCGAAGATAGGCCTAAAGCAAAACAAATGTCATGGTGGGATTTGTGTTCGTTGGTGGTGGTTGATGTCGTGACGGCGGTGGCGTGAGGTGGCGGCGACAATGTAGTTGCGTTAAAAGAGTGAAGATGAACATGAACATGAAGATGAGAAAGGGAGATGAAGATGAGAAAAGAAGATGAAGATGAATATGAGAAAGGGAGATGAAGATGAGAAAAGTAGATGAAGATGAAAATGAGAAATGGAGATGAAGATGAAGATAAGAAAAAGATATGGTTAAAATGAGCATCTGAAAAGTTAAAGAAATAAAGTCAAATTCTTGTCAGACGTTTAAAGTCTAAAATGTCCCTCATCTCATCCATACCATTGAAATGGAATCTTTAATATTATATATTAAATCAAAGGACGTGATTAAGTTAAAAGGTTCTTACAATTAAAGAGGGTTTTTACTTGAACCCAATCCTATATATATATATATATATATATATATATATATATATATATATATATATATATATATATATATATATATATATATATATATATATATATAGGATTGGGTTCTAGAGTTAACCCTTAATTAGTGTGAGAACCCTTTAACTCAAAAAAACCAATCAGGAGTTGACACATCACCAACCTTCAAAGAAGTCTTGGGGGGTAGTTTGGTCATTTCCACCCAACCTCCATTTGCATGTCATGCTTTATGTCAGTACTTTTTGTACTATGTCAACCCCCTTTTCACCTACCAATCACATCCATATACTTTAGTAAATTTTCGAGACTTAATATCTTGTACTATATGCAGCCACACTTGTAATCCAAATCAAATTCTACCACTTTTCGCATATCATCCTTCTTCCTCAATTTTTCATCTTTTACATTGTTGCTTAATTTTCGAAGATCAATCGGTTACCTTCTTTCATGGGTGCCGGTGATGTTTCTCCTCCACCCACTTCACAACCATTGCAAGTTGTCGAAGTAAGAGTGCAACCACCCGTATTGAACCCCGTTCCTCCATCAAAACCATTGCAAGATGAAGAATCTCCTGCTAATGAAACCCCTCCACGTGACCCTGTTTATTCAATTTCTCCTCTGCGATAAGTCGGTTATGATCGTCGTGGTTTGTAAGGCCCCCTTCCCGGGCACCTCACAGTTGGTCATTCATAGCATAAACATTCATATATTATAAATTAAAGCATCGGAATTAATTTTAACAAAAATCCATTCATTCATTTTAAACACTGTTGCTAAGCAATACATTCTAGTTTAGGAATTCACAAAATAATTAATTGCATGAATTACAAAACAACAGTGTTGTCAAAACATAAATGGGTGTCAGTCTTGCCCGCCAAGTAGCTGTCCCCGTGTGCCATCCTCAGCAACCTGTTACCTGCCAACTGGAAAATACAAAAGTCAGCGTTGCTGAGTGAGTTCTAGTTTTGTAATTAAAATACTTTACTTTTCATTCCAAAACGTTCGTTATGCATACGTGATCACACATCGTACGTACACGTAGGTAATTTCATTATTATCTTCATCATTCGTTCTTTAACTTTTATTCGTCAAGCATGCAAATCTCTAAGGGTCACCTCTCTTCTCTGCCCTCATGGTTCCAACCCATGAGCCGACAAAGCATATCGTATCCGTCTGGTGCCCCTATGGCTCTCAGTCCATAGACCGACACCTGGTGCCCCTATGGCTCTCAGTCCATAGACCGACACCTGGTTGCCCCTATGGCTCTCTGTCCATAGACCGACAACCTCGTTGCCCCTATGGCTCTCTGTCCATAGACCGACAACGTCTCATCCGGGGTCACGTTAACCCCGCGAGTGATCGTCACCACTCCTGCTGTAACAACTATCCCGTGACAGGTCACAAAGACACTGCCCCGTTGTTCTTAAGGCAACTATGGCTCACTGTCCATAATCTACCATAAGGCTCGTAATAGGCCTAGTTACTAGAACCAAGCACCATTTCCAAGACTTCTTAACCCTCAATTCCATCTCGTGCCCCTTAGACCATGCAAGACTTTCGTTCATTCATTTACGTTCCACTTCTCTTTATCATTAATCTTTCACTTTATTAATGATAATACTTCTTCGTAAGGTTCTAAACATTCTTCATCATGTCATTCCATACATAACAATATTTAAATAATAATATTGTTAACAATAATAAAATACTGATAATAGTATCAGTAATAATAAGGGTTAATCATTTATCGTCATTATTAATTAACCCTAGTCAACTCTGGTCAAAACCCCATAAATCAGATTTCCAGAAAATTTCTGTAAAAATTCTAAGTGTTTGGGCGTATGAGCCCTATTCAGTCGTATGAGCCCTGTTCAGTCGTATCACCTTCTCAGTCGTTTCACCTTAAACTTAGAAATTTTCCTAGGTCATACGACCACTGTTCAGTCGTATCATCCCCAGACTTGGGAAATTTTTACAGGTCATACGACCACTGTTCGGTCGTATCATCCCCCATACTTAGGAAATTTCTACTGGTCATACGACCACTGTTCAGACATATAACCCCCCATACTTAGAAAATTTCTAATGGTCACACGACCACTGTTTAGTCATATCACCCCATACTTAGAAATTTCTAATGGTCATACGACCACTGTTCAGACATATAACCCTTAAAATATTTCTAAGGCAAATTTCATGGGTCGTATAAGCACTATTTAGACATATCACCTTGTACTTGGTTTTTCTAAGTCAAAGTTTCAGACATATGACCACTATTTGGTCTTATTAGTCGTATTAGCAGCCTAATCATGTATCTAATTCATATCCCAGTCCCCAAACATCATAATACTTAGTTCTAAACATGTACATACAATACTAAGCATGAATCATAACATAAATCACTAACATACATACACATGCACATACGGGCAACATTCATAATAAGTGTAAAACATTTTTACATGTATTTCCAGCCCCAAAAGTTTGTAAAACATGTGAAATACGGGGTCTAGAACTCACCTTTGTTGTTCTTCGAATTTACACCTTCACCCGAGCTGTTCAAACGATTCTAACACTTAGAAACCTTCTAAACACACATTTGAACACATAGAAGCACTCATAAGCATTTAACCGAGGCTAAGGTTAGCCAAGAACAACTAAATTTCACAAATTCTTACCTTAAATTCGAATTTTGTTTGACTTCCTTCTCAACCCGAAGCTTTTTCTTCTTTCTCTCTCTAAAGTAGAATGAAAGATGTTGTGCAAGAGGTAATGGGCGGCCATGCCACCTTTTTACAAACTTTTCAAGATTTTTATCATCTTTTACACTTTTGGTCCCTCAACTTTGGGGTTGACTTTCTTTTCCCCCATTTTATTCTCTTTTATTCTTTTATTTCTTTAAAAGAAATATACGGGTGTTACAAGTCCACCCCCCTTATATAGGTTTCGTCCCCGAAACTTGTTATTCCTCAAACAGATGTGGGTAATGTTGTCTCATCTCCTCCTCAGTCTCCCACGTAGACTCGGATCCCTTCCTGTGCTTCCACTGTACACGCACAAGAGGAACCACTTTATTCCTCAACCTCTTTTCCTTACGATCAATGATTGCCACTGGTTGCTCCACGTAATTGAGCCGTTCGTCTACTTCAATATCCTCCAGTGGAACAATCATATCTTCATCAGCTAAGCACTTCCTCAGATGAGATACATGGAATGTGGGATGAATTCCACTTAACTCATCTGGCAGCTCAAGTCGATAGGCCACCTCTCCTACTCGTGCAACAATTCGGAAAGGTCCTATGTATCTCGGGCTTAGCTTACCTCGTTTCCTGAATCTAATGATTCCCTTCCAAGGCGAGACCTTCAACATGACTCGGTCACCAACCTTGAACTCTATCGGTCTTCGCCTCTTGTCAGCTTACGACTTTTGCCTATCCTTCGCCGCCTTCATGAAGGCTTTGATCTTTTCCAATTTCTCAGTCGTAGCTTCAATCACCTCAACACCTCCCAGTTCTTTCTGCCCAATGTCTCCCCAACATACGGGCGTCCTACATCTCCTACCGTATAGCATCTCGTAGGGTGGCATGCCAATACTGGCATGATAGCTATTGTTGTACGAGAATTCTGCTAACGGCAAGTGATCATCCCAACTTCCTCCAAAATCGATCACGCACGCCCGAAGCATGTCTTCGAGTGTTTGGATCGTCCTCTCAGACTGACCGTCTGTCTGAGGGTGATATGCTGTACTAATGTGTAGCCTCGTCCCCATTGTATCATGAAATCTCTTCCAAAACTTGGAGGTAAACCGGGTGTCACGATCAGACACAATAGACACCGGTACACCATGACGAGCTACAATTTCCTTGATGAACAGGTCCGCCAATCTTTCAGATGAGTACGTTTCGCGGATCGGTAGGAAGTGGGCACTCTTTGTCAAGCGGTCAACTATCACCCATATAGCATCATACCCTTTAGGGGTACGTGGTAACTTCGTGATGAAGTCCATGGTGATGTGCTCCCACTTCCACTCGGGTATATCCAACGGTTGGATCTTCCCGTACGGTTTCTGGTGTTCTGCCTTTACTTGTAAACAAGTTAGGCATTTACTCACGTACTCCACCACGTCACGTTTCATACCCGGCCACCAGTAATCTTTCTTCATATCGTGGTACATTTTGGTAGCACCGGGGTGAATGGAGTATCGGGTCTTATGGGCCTCATCCATGATCTTTTCACGTAGTTCCCCGTATCGAGGAATCCACATTCGCCCAAATCGGGCCTTAACACCTAGAGTGTTCTCACCTAACTCCTTAACTAGACCTCTCATCCTTTCGGAGTTAAGACGATCTTCTTTCAAAGCCTCGTCTTGGAACTCCTTAACCTGTGTCATCACGTCGGAGGTCATAATTAACTGATAAGCCTTCACCCGGATCGGCTCAGGCCTTTCTTTTCGGCTGGGGGCATCTGCCACCACGTTGGCTTTGCCCGGATGGTAATGTATTTCACAATTATAATCCTTTATTAGTTCCAACCATCGCCTCTGCCTCATGTTCAGATCTTTCTGCTCGAAGAAGTATTTCAAGCTTTTGTGGTCGGTGAAGATTGTGCACTTCGTCCCGTATAGATAGTGCCGCCAAATCTTCAACGCGAAGACCACCGCAGCTAGTTCTAGATCATGCGTGGGATAGTTGACTTCGTGGGTCTTCAGCTGTCGAGATGCGTAGGCTATCACCTTTCCACGTTGCATCAACACACAACCTAGCCAGGAATAAGATGCATCCGAATAGACTACTAAGTCTTCATTTCCCTCGGGCAATGTCAAGACAGGAGCTTGTGTTAGTCTCGTCTTCAACTCCTCAAAGGCCGTCTCCTGCTCTCGACCCCACACGAATTTCACGTCCTTACGGATCAATTTTGTCAAAGGTGAGGCTATCTTGGAGAAGTCTTGAATAAATCTCCTGTAGTAGCCCGCCAATCCCAAGAAGCTACGAATCTCGAATGGCGTCTTTGGTGATTTCCATTGCATCACAGCCTCAACCTTTGCTGGGTCCACCATGATCCCCTCTGCATTTACCACGTGACCCAGAAATTGCACCTCGCGTAGCTAGAAAGCACATTTGGAGAACTTAGCATACAGTTTCTCCCTTCTCAAAGTCTCCAATACTTCCCGAATGTGACCGGCATGCTCTTCTTCGCTCCTCGAATAAATCAGGATATCATCAATGAACACAATCACTGATTTATCTAACATTGGCCGACACACTCGGTTCATCAAGTCCATAAAAGCAGCTGGCGCGTTAGTTAGACCAAATGACATAACGAGAAACTCATAGTGTCCATAACGCGTACGAAAAGCTGTTTTAGGAATGTCCTGCTCCTTCACCTTCAACTGGTGGTAGCCAGATCGAAGATCTATCCTCGAGAACCAACTGGCACCTTGGAGCTGGTCGAACAAGTCGTCAATCCTCGATAACGGATACCGATTCTTTACCGTTAGCTTGTTCAACTCACGGTAGTCGATACACATCCTCATGCTACCGTCCTTCTTCTTCATGAACAAGACCGGAGCACCCCAAGGAGAGATACTCGGTCTAATGAAGCCCTTGTCAAGCAACTCTTGCAGTTGCTCCATCAACTCCTTCATCTCAGTCGGAGCCAATCGATACGGTGCTTTAGCAATAGGTTGGGCACCGGGTATCAAGTCAATTTGAAATTCGATTTCGCGGTCAGGTGGCAATCCCGATAGGTCTTCCGAGAACACATCTGGAAACTCACACACAACCGGAACGTCGGATAGTTGTGGTGTTGGCGTTTCCACATCTTTCACATAACATAGGTAGGCGTTGCACCCACGCCTCATGCACTTCCCCGCCACCGCCATCGAAATCACCTTTGGAATCATCGTTACCCGATCACCGTATATCGTTACCGGACTTCCGTCAGATGTCGTCAGCCTGATCATCTTCTTTCGACATACGATATTCGCTTCGTAGGTTGCCAACCAATCCATTCCTAACACCACATCAAATCCACCTAGGGGTATCACATGTAATCAGCAGCGAACCTATGGCCTTCTAACTCTATGGCACAGTCCTCTATCACATCCGTAACTCTAGTGGACTTACCAATAGCAGTTTCTACATCAAAGGGCTCATCAATGCATTTACTACTAGCAGGCAACTTAACACAGAAGGTAGCAGAAATGAAACTCTTACTAGCACCAGAATCAAATAACACAGAAGCAAGAGTTTGATTTACTAGAAACGTACCTGACACAACATCGGGGTCTGTCCTAGCCTCCTCCCTGGTCATGGTGAAAGCTCTGGCACTTGTCTTCTGCCCTTCAGTCCCGGCCGTCTTCTTTGCCCCGGAACTCTCCACCCTCAGCTTTCTACAGTCTTTGCTCATATGGCCCGCCTCACCGCAGGTAAAACACCTCAGCTCCTTACAATCCTTCAAGACGTGGCCTGGCTTTCCGCACTTGTAACACACTTTGAGCCCCATTCTGCACTCACCCGTTTGCTCCTTCCCGCACTTGCCACACCTTTTAGGCCCCAAGCTCGATGACCCCACCTTACGGTCATCCACTCTCATCCTTTTGTTGTTCGGGGTAAAGCCACCACGCCCGTACCGCTTCCCATTCCAGTTCCGATCACCCCCACCAGCCTTTTTCACCTCTGCATCCGCTACCTCCCTCTCATCATAGAGCCTCCCAGCCAAATCCACTGCCGACCTAAAAGTGCATGGTCGTGCCGCAATCAAATGCCTACGAATGTCGGCTGGCAGCCCCTGAATGTACCGGTTAATCTTGCGAGATACCGGTGTCACCTGATCCGGCACTAGCCTCGCCATCTCATTAATTTAGTAGTGTACTGCTGGTGGGTCATGGTTCCCGCCTCGAGTTGCAGGAACTCCCTCTCAATCTTATCAAGTTCCCTGTGAGGACAGAATTCCTCAATTACCAGCTTCTTCAACTCGGACCACTTCATCTTCCCGATGGTCCTGCTGCCCTCAGCTTGGACGATATTGTCCCACCAACATAGTGCTGAGTCAGTAAAGGAGTGGGTGGCAAACTTCACCTTCTGATCTTCCTGGCACTCACTGATCTCGAGTACCGCTTCCATCTCCCTTACCCATTGGTGAGCGGTTGCAGCAGTGCCATTGCCATCGAAAGTCGGGGGCTTGCACCTCTGAAATGCCCCGTAACTGCACCCCTTGGTCGTCACCCCTACTACATCATCCCCTTCCTCATCAGATACTACTATCTCAGGATCCGGTCGTTCCTCTTCTCCCTTGCTTTCCTTTTCAGTCGACCCTCTCCTGTCCTCCTTCTCCTTCCTCTCCTCGTTCCTTATAGCTCGAATAACATCGGTCACTACAGATGGCATAACTGCCTGTAGGACCTGGTGTACCTCATCAGCAATCGCCTCCCTAGCTGAGGCATTCAGACTAGCATTCTCAGTTTCTTCATTCCGGTCAGGAACCTCGGGGTTCACAGGAGTCGTCTTAGGAGCTTTAGCACTGCTCCTAGTCGTACGCGGACGACCTCTACCTCTAGCAGCCTTAGAAGGTTTCTTCCCAGCCATTCTCCTATGCACTATAAGATTCAAACACTAAAACAGTCATTCAAGGAACAGCTTAGTTTATGTCAAGTATAGTAAGTCCCTAATTACAGTGGCCAGTTGTGATTAGCCACTTACTTTACTCTTCACACCCCAAGCATTCCCTATCCTGACTACATCAGCATCTAAATCTACTAAGAACACATAAATCACATAGCACACGCATATAATACTGATTAACTCTTAAGAAAAACAATACCTGATGGCACATGGCTACTCGGGCTGACATCCCTCTTTCCGTCCCATTCTCAGTTTAAGTTAAGGTTTATTTTGAAAATTTACCCATTTTACTTAAACTTTTGCTCTGATACCAACTTGTAAGGCCCCCTTCCCGGGCACCTCACAGTTGGTCATTCACAGCATAAACATTCATATATTATAAATTAAAGCAGCGGAATTAATTTTAACAAAAATCCATTCATTCATTTTAAACACTGTTGCTAAGCAATACATTCTAGTTTAGGAATTCACAAATAATTAATTGCATGAATTACAAAACAACAGTGTTGTCAAAACATAAATGGGTGTCAGTCTTGCCCGCCAAGTAGTCGTCCCCGTGTGCCATCCTCAGCAACCTGTTACCTGCCAACTGGAAAATACATAAAAGTCAGCGTTGCTGAGTGAGTTCTAGTTTTGTAATTAAAATACTTTACTTTTCATTCCAAAACGTTCGTTATGCATATGTGATCACACATCGTACGTACACGTAGGTAATTTCATTATTATCTTCATCAATCGTTCTTTAACTTTTATTCGTCAAGCATGCAAATCTCTAAGGGTCACCTCTCTTCTCTGCCCTCATGGTTCCAACCCATGAGCCGACAAAGCATATCGTATCCGTCTGGTGCCCCTATGGCTCTCAGTCCATAGACCGACACCTGGTGCCCCTATGGCTCTCAGTCCATAGACCGACACCTGGTTGCCCCTATGGCTCTCTGTCCATAGACCGACAACCTCGCTGCCCCTATGGCTCTCTGTCCATAGACCGACAACGTCTCATCCGGGGTCACGTTAACCCCGCGAGTGATCGTCACCACTCCTGTTGTAACAACTATCCCGTGACAGGTCACAAAGACACTGCCCCGTTGTTCTTAAGGCAACTATGGCTCACTGTCCATAATCTACCATAAGGCTCGTAATAGGCCTAGTTACTAGAACCAAGCACCATTTCCAAGACTTCTTAACCGTCAATTCCATCTCGTGCCCCTTAGACCATGCAAGACTTTCGTTCATTCATTTACGTTCCACTTCTCTTTATCATTAATCTTTCACTTTATTAATGATAATACTTCTTCGTAAGGTTCTAAACATTCTTCATCATGTCATTCCATACATAACAATATTTAAATAATAATATTGTTAACAATAATAAATACTGATAATAGTATCAGTAATAATAAGGGTTAATCATTTATCATCATTATTAATTAACCCTAGTCAACTCTGGTCAAAACCCCATAAATCAGATTTCCAGAAAATTTCTGTAAAAATTCTAAGTGTTTGGGCGTATGAGCCCTATTCAGTCGTATGAGCCCTGTTCAGTCGTATCACCTTCTCAGTCGTTTCACCTTAAACTTAGAAAATTTTCCTAGGTCATACGACCACTGTTCAGTCGTATCATCCCCAGACTTGGGAAATTTTTACAGGTCATACGACCACTGTTCGGTCGTATCATCCCCCATACTTAGGAAATTTCTACTGGTCATACGACCACTGTTCAGACATATACCCCCCCATACTTAGAAAATTTCTAATGGTCACACGACCACTGTTTAGTCATATCACCCCATACTTAGAAAATTTCTAATGGTCATACGACCACTGTTCAGACATATAACCCTTAAAATATTTCTAAGGCAAATTTCATGGGTCGTATAAGCACTATTTAGACATATCACCTTGTACTTGGTTTTTCTAAGTCAAAGTTTCAGACATATGACCACTATTTGGTCTTATTAGTCGTATTAGCAGCCTAATCATGTATCTAATTCATATCCCAGTCCCCAAACATCATAATACTTAGTTCTAAACATGTACATACAATACTAAGCATGAATCATAACATAAATCACTAACATACATACACATGCATATACGGGCAACATTCATAATAAGTGTAAAACATTTTTACATGTATTTCCAGCCCCAAAAATTTGTAAAACATGTGAAATACGGGGTCTAGAACTCACCTTTGTTGTTCTTCGAATTTACATCCTTCACCCGAGCTGTTCAAACGATTCCAACACTTAGAAACCTTCTAAACACACATTTGAACACATAGAAGCACTAATAAGCATTTAACCGAGGCTAAGGTTAGCCAAGAACAACTAAATTTCACGAATTCTTACCTTAAATTCGAATTTTGCTTGACTTCCTTCTCAACCCGAAGCTTTTTCTTCTTTCTCTCTCTAAAGTAGAATGAAAGATGTTGTGCAGGAGGTAATGGGCGGCCATGCCACCTTTTTACCAACTTTTCAAGATTTTTATCATATTTTACACTTTTGGTCCCTCAACTTTGGGGTTGACTTTCTTTTCCCCCATTTTCTTTCTCTTTTATTCTTTTATTTCTTTAAAAGAAATATACGGGTGTTACATGGTTAGATTTTAATTTTACAAAAAGTTATTATTTTTTCAGTGTTTGTATTTCTTGTTTTTTTTATTTTTTTCATGTCAAAGTTTAATTTTATTATTCTTTTTGTTACTAAAGTAGTTTGAACCACATTAATCATTTGTATTAAATGCTTTTAAAATTTTATAATATTCATTCAAAACATATTAATGGTCTTCAAAAGTTTGTCAGTTTTTAGTTACCAACATAATAATGATTAATGTAAGTGTTTTATATAACAATGTATTTTTTGGGTTGTTATTTATGGTGTTTTGACTTGCTCTTTCAACAACACTCAAAACCCTAACAAAATAAAAAGTTTGTTTTAGCCTTTAGTTTTTACATTTTTCTTTTACCTATACCCACTAAAAATGTTTTGTGTGATTGTAATTTAACATTTTTATTTTAAGAAATGCAATGTAATATTTATTTGTGGTGTTGTTTTTTTGGTGGTTAATGACCTTTAACATGTAATATTTTTTTAAATAAATAAATGTTGATTTTTTTAAAAATAAGAACTTATCAGTAGCATGTATGTTTGATGTTTTTTTGTGGGGTGGTAACGACTTTTAACATGTAATGGGCCTAAATACATGTAAGATAATTTTTTTTATAAACACTAACTAAATGTTTCATTTTTTATTTATAAGCAGTAAATAAAACTTGCCTTAAGTGTTTTTTGACTTTCACTTTATCAGCACACACTGAAAACTTTGTGCGTAAATCATGTAATTTCATGTAATTACAGGTAATTATATGTAAGAAAATTTGCTGTATTAAATTTTCATGTACTTTAATATAGTTTTTTCTAAAAAAACACATTTAATACTTTTGAAAGTAACATCAGTTGTAATGACTTTCTTAAAGTGAAAGTCATGTAGTTTAAGGTCACGTATTTAAAAAGTTGCTGTTAAAAAGCGAACGTCCAGTTGTCGCAATTTTTTAGTTGCACACACTTAATAAAAAGTAGCTCTAAGTTTATTTTTTTCTTTTACTTAAACATTACACACTTAAAACATGCGTGTAATACAGTGGCATTGTACGCAATAAGCATGTAAGAATATGTTATTTTCATGTAATTACATGTAAATACAAAGTAACAGCAGTGGTTTTTAATAACAACATTTGCATGTAGTTACGTGTAAGCTCAAAAGACTACCCTCCCAGGTAGTTAAACAATACACACTTAAAACTTGTATGTAATACAGTGGTACTGTATGCAATAAGCATGTACGGTACATGTAACTCATGTCACTACATGTAAGGAATACATGTAATATTTTTTTATATAAATAAATGTTGTTTTTTTAAAATAAGAACTTATCAGTAGCATGTATGTTGATGTTGTTTTTGTGGTGTGGTAACGCATTTTAACATGTAATGGGCCTAAATACATGTAAGATAATTTTTTTATAAACACTAACTAAATGTTTTATTTTTTTATTTATAAGCAGTAAATAAAACTTTCTTTAACTGTTTTTGACTTTCAATTTATCAGTACACACTCAAAACTTTGTGCGTAATACATGTAATTTCATGTAATTACAGGTAATTATATGTAAGGGAAACTTGCTATATTAAATTTTCATGTACTTTAATGAAGTTTTTTCTAAAAAAAACACATTGAATACTTTTGAAAGTAACATCAGTATTAATGAATTTTTTAAAGTGAAAGTCATGTAGTTTAAGGTCACGTATTTAAAAAGTTGCTGTTAAAAAGCGAACGTCTAGTTGTCGCAATTTTTTAGTTACACAAACTAAATAAAAAGTTGCTGTAAGATTTTTTTTCTTTTATTTAAACAATAAACACTTAAAACATGTGTGTAATACAGTGGCGATGTAAGCAATAAGCATGTAAGAATATGTTATTTTCATGTTATTACATGTAAATACAAAGTAATAACAGTGGTTTTTAATAACAAAATTTGCATGTAGTTACGTGTAAGCTCAAAGACTACCCCTCAGGTAGTTAAACAATACACACTTAAAACTTTGTATGTAATATAGTGGTACTGTATGCAATAATCATGTACGGAACATGTAACTCATGTCAGTACATGTAAGGAATACATGTTTTGGTGGACTTTTTATATCGTTAAATAAGTTTTTTCTTTTAAAAATGGTTTGGCAAATTTAAATAACCAAAAATTTCATGTACACCTGCTGTACCTGGGAAGGGGGTTACTATGTGTAACATGTAAGAACATGTAATATACGGTAAGAACATGTAACATAGGCTGACAACCATGTTTTTGTTTATTAACTGCAGTTTTTTTGAAACCATATGATTATTGGTCCTAATTTCTTTTATTGGCAGGAAATCATTGTGGTAAAATTTTCCAAACTCCCAATGGAACTAAGTTTTGGGTGCCTGAGGTTTCTGTTGATGACAAGCCTTACGTTGGTGCTATTTTTACTTCATGGCAGCACGTCATGAAAATGTACCAACGTTGCGCCGAGTTATCAGGTTTTGTTGTACGTGTTAGCGGTTTTAAGAGATGGAAAGGAGCACGTCATAAATGTTACACTATATTACAGTTACATTACAATTGTTTACATCACAATTCAGTTGTTTACATGCGATATTGTATTATGAGAATGACTATAACATAAATTATTACGTTACATTACAGTTGTTTACATCTACTATAACAAACTGTCGTTTACAGTTTATTATTCCATTTTTTGGCCTCATTCTTTTTTGGACAGATTGGTTTTACAGATGTGAAAATCTGTAGTAACATGTAACATACAAAATGTATTTTTCAGGGAGTCATTGTGTAACCACATTAATAAGGTGCAATAATATGTAGCAATAAACTTTTTTCTTTCAGGGGGGTTTGTGAATGTAAAAAAGTTCAACAATGTTAAAATCTGCAAACCATGTAACAAACTGTGGTTTACAGTGTAGTATTCCCTTTTTTGTACTCCACCTGTAACAACATTTTTTTGTTTTTTTCAGTGAATCTTTGTGTAAACACCCTAAAATATGCAATAATATGAAACAAGAAACTTTGTTTTTTTAGTGTAAAAATGTGCAACCAAGGCGGTGTGGACAGTTATTGCTAGAATGTAACATTGTGTAATATGTAGCAATGTGTTACCATAGTAACACTCTATAATAATGGATTTAAAACAATTTGTTACATTCACCTTTTATGGACATACTCAGTTTGTAACTATGTGTAACGAATGTAACTATGTGTAACACATGTAGGTGGGACGGGACAGGGTTTTTTGTTTTGTACGATGTAACAATGTGTAATAACATGTAACAACAAACTATGTTTTTGAGGGAGTCGTTGTAGTAATATATTTTTTACTCCGTCCACATGTAAGTTAATATAACAGTCTACATGATCCTAATATAATTAATTAGAGATTCCATATCTTTACTTTACACCATGTATATAACAGGCAACGTGATACTAATATATTTAATTAAAGATGCAATCTAACAAAATTTTTACATGCTATTACATCATGCTATATCAGGTTAGAGCATCCAAATATTTAGTTAGCACTAAGATTTCTTCGACTGTACACATCATATTTTAAGATTAAATAACAAAGTTAAAGTTAGCACTAGGTAATGTGAGCATGTAAATGTTTAATGTGTTCCATGTATATTTTCTGTATTTTTACTACATAAGTAGGTTTCTTGCTTTTGTTTATTTTTAATTAAGGAACGCTTTTTTTCGGCCCCCAACACATGTAAGTGCATGTAACATTCATTTTAATTTTATATGGATGTTCTTTAATCATACCATATATATATATATTCTCCTATAGTATACATTAACGTATGTTATGTAAGTCAAAATATACAACTTACATTTATACAACAACTTATGTAAGTCACAGGCATATTTACATCAAGTTACATTATGTTACTGTTTGATACATATTGTCTTTTTCAAATATATAACAACCTATGTAAGTCACAGTCACGCTTACATCAACTTACATTATGTTACATACGAGTACATACTGCCTGTTTGATACATACTGCCTGTTTGATACATACTGGCTTTTTCATACACTTAATTGTATAAAAAGGACATCCTTTAATAAAAAAATTGATACATACACTTAGATGTATAAAAAACAAAACAAATATTAATGGAACACATGAAAGTTTTACCAAAAATCACGTTAATAAGTGTTAAGTTACATTTGGTTATTTCATCTGATTATATGATGTGTACTGGGGGGGGGAATGTTAGTGGTAAGTAAAAATTTTAAACCTGTTTTTGATTATTACATGTTATTACATGTTGACGCATTTTGTTGCACATTATTACACATGGTTATATAAGCTTACAGAGAGTTATTTGAGTTTTTATAAAATGTGCAACAACATGTAATAACATGTAACTTCATGTAATTACATGTAAAAAAATCACATATAAAAGAAAAAAAGCTTAACTGTTTCCAGAAAATTCTTTTACTGCATTCACATTCATTCAGGAGACAAAAAAAACACATAAACACATAACATCAAATGAGAAAGATGGTTGTTACAAAGTCTGGAATACCATATGTATATGTATGCGTTACCCCACACAACACTACAGGGTAACCAAAAAACATATGGCGAAGAAACATAATGATCTAACATAACAAACAACCGTACTACAACGTTTACCCAAAATATTATAATGTCAATGCAATATGAGAACACTTTACGTTACCCATAAAACATAGTGGTAACCAAAAAATACAGTACATGTGTCTCCCAAACCTAGAGGGTTGGGTCGGCAGTTCCAGCCTTAACCTTTATGTGGCAGTTCCTAGAATCATGATGCGTGTACTCGTTATATATTTTGCACACTCTTGGCTTCTTCAGACTCTTCTCGATAGCTTTCTCCCCCGGTCCAATTAATCGTCGATTGGTGCCACATCCATTGTTTCTAATGACTTGAGGTGCTGTTAAATTAACTTCAGCTACATATTCAACACCATATAATGGTCCCTGCTCTAAATCTTACATGTTCTTACATCATGCTACAATATGTTACACTATAAAAATTATACTAACCACATCAGTTTTGTTTGACTCTAAACAGCAGATTATATTTTTTTACATATGCAGGAAGAGAGTTGGATTGAGTCGTACAATGGGTACACATTTTCTTTCATTCTAATACTAAGTTAACTATAATGCCTGTGTGCAAAGATACAGAGTTGAACGTATTAGGGCGTTGACTAATCTTTCTCCTACATGTTAGTACATGTAGTTACATATTATTACATGTGGTTACATGTTCTTACATAATTATACTTAATATTACAGTGAATTTTAGAAAACAAAACTAACATGACTACTCCCTTTAAATAAACCGGATTCTAATTTCAGCCAAACTCAATGTATTAGGGCGTTGACTAATCTTTCTCCCATTTTTTAAGAAAACTTTTGGCTTATGAAACATTTATAACTACATAAACGACAAACCTATACATATATACAAAAAAACATGTCCATGAATACGTTAGATCATTTTTATACCGGCTATTCATACTCTTTTAAATTCCCAAAATAAAACCCCCACCCTTACAACTAAACAATCAAGTATATTTTGAAAACCCCAATTTCAATCTTCAGTTACTTTCATTAAACAATAAAGAGGCATTAACACAAACATACACGGGTCGGCTTTCTGCAAACAAACAAAGTTTGGAGTTTTTCTAACAAAATGTTGACGTTTTCACATAACATCACGCTGATTACATAACAAACACAAAATCACTTTTTTAGGGTTCACAGGCGTAGAAGGAAGAACTAAGTAAAACACATCGACAGTGTGAACAATTGGTAGCAAGTTGGGTGTAAAAAGTTGTAATTTTTATTCAAATTGCATTCGAAATTGTTTGGATTTTGGCACATTTGTTTGGACATGTCTGGATTCCCGATTCCTGTTTGCAAAAACAATCAAAAGCGTCGATGTGGTGATTAATGGGATTGATATGGACATGTCTGGATTCCCGATTCCTGTTTGCACATGTACTCGAGCTCCACAGCAGTGTTACAGATGGGGGTTGGGTGGTTGGCAATCGGCATGCTGCACCACCACCATATCAATGTACCCTCTTCCGATGAGCACCAAACGACGTGGTGCGAGAATTGCAGGGAGGAAGATGAGTCAAGGAGCGTTTATTGAAATGGGGGGTGGGAATTTGTTCTCTGAAATGTAAGATTTGAAATGAGGGTGGTTGTGAATTTAATAGATGTGATGTTTACTTTTGGGGGTGATGTGACTGTTACTTTTTTGCAGTCATGTCAGTTAGTACTTCAAGACAGGGGTAAAATTACATACATACCCCTTAAAGGGGAAGTCAAACTTGCAACATTTAATATTTTAATAAGAAATATTTATGGCCTTTGGATCAAAACTTGCTTTAGAGATCAAGGGTTCAAATAGGGGTTAAAGGGTTTTCACATAAACCATGAGTTCTTAAATTAACCTCATCCCATATATATATATATATATATATATATATATATATATATATATATATATATATATATATATATATATGTATGTATGTATGTATATATATATATATAAGATCAGGATCATTACAGAAACATTTTTGATTTTCAGAACCAAAAGAACCATTGACTTACATAAATGTAAACAGTGAGGCATGAACTCACCCAAAAGAGATTTAGTAAAACAGTGGGGCATGAACTCACAAAATAATCTGAAATTTCAATCACGACATGTATTCCAGCCCCAAAATATTTAAATCATTAAAAAGGGGAGCAATTACGAACTCACAAAATAATCTGAAATTTCAATCACGACATGTATTCCAGCCCCAAAATATTTAAATCATTAAAAAGGGGAGCAATTACGAACTCACAAATAATCTGAAATTTCAATCAAGACATGTATTCCAGCCCCAAAATATTTAAATGATTAAAAAGGGGAGCAATTACGATGTTACACCCTCAAAATGATTGGAGGAATGTATCTTAAAATGATTGGAAATACCATGAAGGCTCTAAGTAGGACAGGACTTAAGTAATAGCAAGTGTTAGTAATGTTTTGTTACCCTTAACAAGGTCTTACTAGAATTATGATCCTAGCACCCTAGGGTATAGAATAGAAAACTTGTAATACTCATGATCGTTACCTCGTGGTAAGATTAGCCAGACTTCTCATGCACGACGAATTGCAATTACGTGTGCACCCCTAATGGTAATTTGCCTTATAGACTTGTGTATTGACCATAGTTTATCACTCATCCCAGAAATCCCCAGGTAAGCATACCAGGTCTCGCAATGAGATTTATGCGATATGCTTGCCTTAGCCCGAAGGCCTTTTGCCAGGAAATCCAGAATACAGGTGTCTATGTGTCACACAAGTTCATTTGGTTCATGGAATTCAAAACCTCGATAAGATTTTCATAGATTAGACATAAAGTCTAAGGATTTGAACCTACGATGATAAGTTAAGTTTAGGAAGACTAGGAACAAGTAACTAACTAACTGTGTGCGGTTATAGTCTAGTGTATATGCAACCTAGTTCTCTATAACCAATGGCTCTGATACCAATCTGTCACACCCTCAAAATCCACGTGCGGAATTCTACGCGAGGCGTGTGAACAAACCAGGATCACAGTCAATAGTTACTTGGAACGACTCTATATGCAACGTTTAACATAACAAACCAAAGTTTAAACTTTATAATTCATGCGGAAGCGTTTAAACAAATAAAACAAACCCAAAATATAAAGATAAACAAATGTATCATTGTTTAAGCGTTAGGATGCATGCTTGACCCGTGTAGTGCTCCTAACAACAGTCCAGATTTATTGACCTGAGAATAGCATACTAAAAGTCAACACACGGTTGGTGAGTTCAAGAGTTTGCGTTTAAACATAACAGTTTAACAAAAGTGTATATCAACCCAATGGTTGGTAAGTTCAAGAGTTTGTGGTTAAACATAACAGTTTAACAATAGCGTGTATCAACCCAACGGTTGATCAGTTCAAGAGTTTACAGTTAAACGTCACAGTTTAACAATAGCGTATATTTAAGCATGTGCATTGTAATGGCTAGCTAGTCCATTCACAAATGATATTAAATAGTGATTTTGACATTGAAGCTGACTGTGTTATGTTTGCCTCCAGCCACGATGTCATATCGTGACAAATGTTCATAGGACAAATTGCACCCGGTTGACCTCGAGTCACACAAGTGGGGCTCGTCACACCCAGTAGTACTACCCAACTTTCCCCGCTATCCAATATTAACAATTCGAAAGTGTGAGGACTTTTATCATAATAAACAGCACTATATTAATATCCATACACATCTTAGATATATATAAAAAGCGTTTGTAACATTACCAGTATGCTATCTCCCCCAAAAGAGTTTCAATAAAATAGTGGGGCACGAACTCACCCAAAAGAAATTTAGTAAAACATAGGGCATGAACTCACCCAAAAGAGATTTAGTAAAACAGTGGGGCATGAACTCACCCAAAAGAGATTTAGTAAAACAGTGGGGCATGAACTCACCCAAAAGAGATTTAGTAAAACAGTGGGGCATGAACTCACCTCAGTTCTCGTGTGATGTTGATAAGCTAGTAAATTCCTCCTAAGGAATTATAATTCACATAAGTAATTAAGTACAATTTATAACCTAAATAAGTTAGATCTTGAACCTGAAGTCAATCGATCTAGGGTTTGGTTTTCTGGAATTCATTATAAACATTAAATCATTTAATCATTTTTGTTAATTCTTTTATAATTAAGGATTTGCGTTTCATTAATTTAATAATGATTTTAACATATCATTATGTTAAAATGAATTTTAGACATATTTAAATATGTAGGTTTGTATTTAATTTAGTAAGATTTTATAATTAAATTTATAAAATCTAATGTGTATTTGTCTTATCAAATATGTAATGTTTACAAGTTTTAATTAATCTCTACCTTTATATATTTTTATAAAAAATAACTTGAAATAATGCTCGTAATAATTTATGAAATTATATAAAAATATCTTTATAATTTCCATAATTATCATGATACAATATCCAACAATGAATTTATAATTTAAATTATTATCTAGAGTCCTTTTTTATAAAAATGATTATTTATAACATTTATAAATAATATTTTATAAATATTATTAAGATGTTTTTTGGTAAATAAATTTACAGAAAATAATTATATACTTTCTAAAATAACCAAAGTTTATAAAAATTATTTTTATAATTTTTTAGAATTTTTCTGTATTTTTAAAAGTCTCAAAAAGGCTTTAAAAAAAATGTTGGTGGTCGGGTTCGAACCCGTGACCTCCAACCCAATTGTACACGCACCAAACCAGTGAACCAAGGGACTCACCCGCGGTAATATTGGTTTCCATTTAGTTTTAAACTCTGTTTTCAATTTACCCCCAAATCGTATGAACCCTAGTTCATAGATCGATCAAATTGAAGATCAGTTCGACGTTGTTAATGATCTGTACCATAGGGCTTTTACTCCCTATGTTAAATCGAGTCTTCAGATGTATTCAATTACCTGTATACGTTCGAATTGAAGAAAAACCTGACGAAGAAGAAGCCGCGACAGGGGAGAAATGGTTCGAGGTGAAATCGTGGATGATAATCAAATTAATTGCACAGTAAGCTTCCCCACAGACGAAGAAGAAGCCGCGACAGGGGAGAAATGGTTCGAGGTGAAATCGTGGATGATAATCAAATTAATTGCACAGTAAGCTTCCCCACACGATTATGATCAATAGCCCTCTATCAATTGCAACAAATGTTGCTCCGAACAGGTCCTTCGATTGAGTTGCAGGTTCGAAAGAAAATGGTAATCGAATTTGAGGTTTCTGTATGTTTTAGATTGAATTGAGAGGTGTATTCGATTAGGAACAGGTCGATGACTATTTATACTCGATTATTTGTATTAATTTAGTGCTATAATGCTCGATTTCGTGGGTGGGTTTGGCCGAAAGCAAAATGGTCGGGTTTAGTGGACCATTATCGAAACTTTTCCCCGATTAATGCGTGTATTATTGATCAACTTTGTCCCACGAGCATTTTGATATATTGTGGGGTTAAAACCGCGGCCAAAAGGCCGGTTTTTGGCTTCGCCGGAGCCGCGGCCGGCGGCGAGATCCGGTGGCCGGGAAAATCGAAGGGGACGGGCGGGTGGTTTGGGATTTTTAAAATTTACAGAATTGGTCCCTGTGGTTTGAATCTTATCATTTTATGTAAAAAACTTTAATTAAGTTTCTTAAATTACAAGTTTAACCCCTAGACTATAATCCAATTTTTAATAAACTTTTATAAATTATTATTATTAGTAATATTATATTATTATTATGTTATTATTAATATCATTATTTTTTTATTATTATTAAATAATAACAAAAATATAAAATAATTATAAATTCTCGTAAATATTATATTAAATAAAAAAAAATTCGGGTTGTCACAGTTTTCACATAAACCATGAGTTCTCAAATTAACCTCATCCTATATATATATATATATATATATATATATATATATATATAATATATATTATATATATATATATATATATATATATATATATAATATATATATATATATATATATATATATATATAATATATATATATATATATATATATATATATATATATATATATATATGATCAGGATCATTACAAAACCATTTTTATTTTCAGAACCAAAAGAACCATTGACTTACATAAATGTAAATTATAACCATTGGTTTACATAGATGTAAGTTAAACCTGGTGATATTTAGTTGTTTTTTTTATAGTTTATTGTTCATGTCTGATATACACATATGTAAAACAGGTCAGTATTGTCAGACTTAATATACATTTATGTAAATCAATGGTTCTGTAGTTCTGTAGATAAAAATGGTTCTGTAATAATATATATATATATAACAGGAAAAAAGAATAACATATATATATATATATATATATATATATATATATATATATATATATATATATATATATATATATATATATGTTTATTCTTTTTTCCTGTTATAGGTTGCATGGTTGATGTTTATCTCGTCTTTTTTTTCATTTTGGCTTTTAATGTTTGTTTGCATGTCAGGTAGATGCCTGTTTGCATCTCTTTTAACGTCTGTCTAGTTTTTTTCTTTTTTTGGATTTGAGATGTGATTATTTTTTTATTCGCTGCATGTTTGTTAATTTTTTATATAATTAGATGATTAGTGTGATTGTATGTATATATTCATACATGTATAATTACAGTAACTTTTTGTAAAAATAAATAAAATATTTCATTAAAAATAGTTTAATTAAAGCTACTTTTATTAAAAATTAAACTTAGCTTCTAGCTATTCGTTATTAAATTAAAATACTTTAAACATCGTATATTGTTTTAAACAAACATTTTAAAAATTTTAATATTCACAAAGTCAAACACAATTATAATAAGTGATTACTCATTATAAACAACATCTCCGTTTCAATGTACATCACGATTCCATCTTCTCAAATGTAAGTATGTTTTAGTACCTCATAATCTCATATTCAATATTTATTATTTCAACACGTATAACACACGGGTATATAACCTAATAACTTATGATATCAGTTTTGAAAATATGAACCGCGTATTTGTATCAATTAAATGTATGACCAAAAATTCTGGCCAGATTCTTTGCGAGACAAATTTTGTCAGGCCCAAAGCCCAAAAACACAGGCCCAGTAGGTGGATAACCAACTAGAATGAAAAATAAAAACCTGGCATACCTAACCGACATGATTTTGTAACCGAAACCAAAAGTTATTAGCCGCTATAAGAGTAAACCGGTTATTACCGATCCTAACCGCTGGTTACAAACCAGTTTTTGGTTTTGAAATCTCAAAGCAATTCCTAACTGGTCTTTTTGTCACTTGAAAACCAATTAACCGGCCAGCCACCAAAATTTTTTTACTATTAACTAACTATAGAGAATGACTATATGACCGTTTTTACATCTAGTCGTTTTTTGGCCTATGTACCCGTATGTGTTAATATAAATACTTAGAAGATGTATTGGTGCTTCCTTAAGTAAACCACACTAAAATAAATAAATAAATAAACACTCGTTCTCTCTAAAAAATAGATGTGGATAATCAAGTCGGGTTAAATTCAAGTATCCATACTAAAAATCAGAATAACTATCAACACTGTGCCTATCTAGAATTGTCCACATGCCCTCACCACATTAAATTTATAATTTTTTATAAAGATCTTGACTTCAAAAAATTTCATTAATAAATACTAATTTAATACTATATTAATCATAATTTCTTTCTAGAAATATATAAGGTTTCATTAGAAATACTTCAATGAGACTTAGGTAGCTTTTGGTTGGAAGGAATGGAATGGAATGGAATTGAAAACTACTATAATTTTCAAGTAAAATTATGTTTGAGTGGGTAATGAAATGTAAAATCCAAAGGAATGTTTCACCTCAAATTCCCTTGGATGTGAGATTCAAAATCCTTCCACCTAGAGAGGGAATTTGAGGTGAAACATTCCCTTAGGTTTACATTTCATTACTCACTTAAACATAATTTTACATGAAATTATACTAGTTTCTCAATTCCATTCCATTTCATTCCATTTCTTCCAACCAAACGCTCCCTTAGTTTGTTAAAATATAATTTAATTTGTAGCTAATCATTATTAAAACTAAAAATTTAAAAATGTATACAAAGATGTTAATAGATATTTATAAATAATAAAATCGTTTCTCTTTTTATACTATTATTTATAAATTAATATTTTTGTTATATATAATTATTTCATTAATATGTTAACTATAACATATATTATTATAATTTTTTTCTATTTTAACTCGTGTATCACAAGGATATCTAAGCTAATATGTTATAAATTTCGATCTCAATCAAGCATTGATTATGACATGTATTTGAAGTTATCTCTGATTAACATATACACACTCGCCAAAAACAACAATGACGACTTGACAATAATCGTTATGTAATAAATATAAAGATGTGTATCAAATTTTATACGTTTATTTGTAACGAACCAATATTTGTAATTTCTAGGTCTAACAAATTAGTAAATAATAAAGTTTATTGAGTTAACAATATATTTAGTGTTAAATTAATTATTTAATACTTTAAAAAAGATAAACCGATAACCATTACTGGTTGACCAGTACGGTTCATAACCTAACATGTTAAGTTTTTCAATGCCCAGAAATCGGTTATTAACCTAACCAGGTTATTTTACAAACGTTTTCCCCCTCAAAATAGCAGGTTCAGCTGTTAACCAAAACTTGTTTTTTCTTTTTTTCTTTTTTATTTTTTTCATATTAACCGATTTGTGCACCTCTAAACCAAACCGAACACAAGCCCTTGACTGATTAACCAAAGGTCCAAAACCCAAAGATTGACAATTTCCCGTAACTAACAACTACAGTTAAGGTTCAATTAGAGCCAAAACCATCTCAAACCAATATATGCACACCCACAGCACACCCCTATTTGCTACTATAAAATTATACATGTTAGACTGTGACCATGACCCATAACTAAAATTATATCTTATTTGAATTCCAAGTCTGAAATACAAAATAAAAACTAGTTATATGGACCAAAGTGCTATTAGGGTTTGTTCAAGTAACAAGTATGGTTTAGGGAGATGGACGAATGGAACTTGTGTTGTTCGTTTATGTTTATAAAACAGCTACACAAGTTTCCGGTGGACTTCACTTCACATGAATAATAGTAGTAAAGGGTGATTTGGCATGGACCCACCACGGCCCCAAGTAAGCTAACCAAACTAAACCACTCCATAGATTCGGTAACAATCAAATGAACGAGTTACCAATCATAAAATACTCATTACTCAGGAGGCTACTTAGGTTGGTTATTCTATTACATGCTAATTGCAAAAATAAATAACATGCAAGATGACCCCTATAGCTTTGACCCAAACACATTTAGACATAAACGAGATGGTTTTTAGAATCATACCAGGTCATAGCCAGCAATACTTGTTCCCTTTGATCCAAAATATCATCAGTCTTCTTTTTTCTTTTTTTCTTTTTTTCATAAGGTTACCATTTCCATCATCAGTTTCTAAACTCTTAATTTTAAGCTGCTATTCTCTCCTGAGCGTAAACTGTCTCACCTCTAGCACCTGCTTTAACAAGTACCTTGTATCAGTGAATAAAGTTTTTCACTTGTAGCGCCTAGGTAGTCAAAGACAGACGCACTCAAGGCACAAAGGGCAAACATCGAGCCTAGTCACAAGGCACAAAGCGCACAGTATGAGCATGTCATTTTTAGGGGATTTAAGTCCTAGGCAGATTCGAGACCATTTTTAGCCGCTTCAGGCATGTTCAGACCGATTACTTAGCAAGATTTGGCAGGAAGGTGCGCCTTGAGGGACGTAAGGCATAATTGTTGCGCCTTTGACTACATAGACACGCACAACCACATATATCAGAGAAAAGTTGATATACCTCTCTTTTCAGTTTCTTCCTGAAGCTTCGCTTCCTGCTAAACGCCTTTTCCTGCAGCCATAAAAGTACCGATTAACACCCCTCAGTGATAACAAGACAAATAATCATCCGAACAAAAATGAATGTTGTTAGAAATTTGCAATGGTTATTAACACACATAGATGTTATTCCAGACTGAAAGGTCAAAAGCATAATTACCACAGGCTGACAAAGTTTTCCAGCTTGCCGAACTGCAGCGACAAGATCACGGTTTGATTCATTGAACATACTTGTAACTAGCCCTGTCTGACCTGCTCTGGCAGTCCGACCCACCCGGTGCAAGAAATCAACGGCAGATGTAGCAAATTCCGCCTGCAACCAAACACAAAACGTCAATCCTTGGAAATAAGGATTATGTGTTTCTTTCAACAAAGAAATAGGGAAAACGAAGACTTGAAAGAACCTGTATAACATGTGAAACATTGGGAATATCAGTCCCACGAGCAGCAGCATCAGTACACACAAAAACGGCGCCACCGTTTTGTTGGAAATCAATTAAATTTCTTGAACGGTCTTCTAAAGAGCTCTCACCGTGATAACAGTAGCATTCAATACCTGCTCCCCGTAAAACCTTGGCAATAGCTTCAACAGCCTCAACTGTGTTTGCAAATACCATTGTTCGACTCGGCCCGCTGTCTGAACTTGCATTGAACTTATGATTTACAGCATCTATAAGTACATCCACTTGCGTGTCAACTGTAACTTGGATCCACTTTTGCTCTAACCTTGGATTGTGACGATGAAGATAATGCCCGCTAACCCACGTGGCGTGTGGGAACAATCGTTTCAGCTCACCACCAGCTGTTCTCTTACCATTTTCAGGGAGTGTTGCTGCAACAAAAATGTATTGCTTACTGCGATCGTATACCTCTCGCGTCCTTTTCCAGTCTCTCTTCTTCATAATAAGCGGTTGAGTTTGTTGTAAGGAATTCCCAAATCCTCGTTCTCATCATCATCAACATCAACATCAACATCAACATCAACATCAACATCAACATCAACATCAACATCAACATCAACATCAACATCAACATCAACATCAACATCAACATCATGATGATCTTCCAAATCCACGTGGCTACTGGATTCAGAGTCCATATTGACATTTTTGGCCCGTGACAAGAGCTTTTCATCAAAACGGAACATGTTTATGAGGCGGATAACTTGGTTTTGAAAACTCCCACATAGGAGCATGTCTGCTTCATCAAAAACCTAGAAGAGAAATTAAGACGGCAATAGGTGGTTAAGGATTCGATTGAAATAAATGGATGATTACCACATGTTTAACATGGCGAATAAAGTGAGCACGACGACGCTTCTCCGGATCAATAGCATGAAGGTAGTTCAGAAGAGCGGCAGGCGTAGAGACAATTATGTTTGGTTTGTTGAGAGGCCATCCCTAGAAATAGAATGGAAGAAATGAAACAGAAGATAGATTGGATTATTGGATTGGAGAACAAGAGTAGAGACTGATTAGTAGTAGTAATAGGTGGTACCTGTCGTCCGCAGAGAGCGGCAACCGGAAGGAGTGGTTGTCCGTTATCGTGGCAGATGGAGTTGGCCATTCGAACCACTTGGTCACATAACATGACATTAGGGCACAGAACAAGAGAAATATGATGATAATCACATGCGGCTGCGGGTGTGGGTGTGGGTGTGGATAGGAGGCTCTGGAACAATGGAAGAAGATAAGCATGTGTTTTACCGCTACCAGTCTCGGCCGCAAGCACAACATCATTTCCGGCGAGAATAGGAGGTATAGAAGCAGCCTGAATGAGAGAAGGACGATTGAGGGGTGTGTTTGAGAGAGCCCTCGATAGTTGTTGATGAGCGATCCCTAGCGAACTCCACGAGACACAATCATCCGCCAAGAAGCTTTCATGGGCGGTGGAAAAGGCCCTAACGCCACTGCGCCGCCGTGTGGACCTGAACACCAGGACCACTTTGGGAATGGGAGATGATGATGATGATGATGATGTTACCCTGCACCCGAAACTCAGAATTGGGAGGGACCGTTGAAGAATCATCTTCAGCTTCAGCTTCAGCTTCAGCTTCAGGGGCTGATTTTGTCAACAGACCTCCTCTCCCTCTCTCTATACGACTATACCTACTTTACTTACAACCTACCCTCAAATCTCAATCACACCTTGGAGGCCCAAACCAACTATCAGCCCAAACCAACATTCAGCCCAAACCAACATTCAGCCCAAACCAACTATCAGCCCAAACCAACTATCAGCCCAAACCAACTATCAGCCCAAACCAACTATCAGCCCAAACCAACTATCAGCCCAAACCAACTATCAGCCCAAACCAACTATCAGCCCAAGACCCCAAACGTGTGTAAAATAACTGCACAAGAAAACTAGTTGGATAGTTGGTTAGAATGATGGAGTCTTGTTCATGTTGCATGTTTTCTTCTCCACTAACCCCGTCTCCTTCCCAACACATATCATCATCTACTTTAGGTTTGCATTACCTTAGCATTTTCTAATTTAAGTGCATTGTAATTTCATTTGAGGATATAGAAGATAATTGTCTCAAGTTTGTCTTCTTTTCTTAATCTTGTTTCTTTGGAGATTAACCAAGTCCACATCACATACCCGAGTATATATTCTAGTTCTAGCCAAATAAGAGTTTGATTACACCGATGAGCTTTGTAGAAATTAATGTCTCCCCCGACCCTTCTATGGCCACACGTGAACACTTTCAAATCTTGGCATCAATAATTTTTCATAATAATCCGAATACAATGAGATAAGCCTAAATAGGCAATACGAAAAAATAAATAAAGAAAAGCTTTATAAAAGGAAGCAATAAAATATGGAGATAGTGGATGATTGAGAGCAAATCACGGAGAGCATTATGTAACAAATGAAGGAAAGAATACTAAAATATTATGCATTTTAATACTCCCCCTCAAGATGGAGCGTGTAGATCTCGAACGCCCAACTTGACAAGCAAACTCTTTAATTGTCGTGTTCCAAGGGGTTTTGTAAATAAGTCTGCGATTTGTGATTTTGAATCAATCTTCATTGGTTGAATCTCATTTGAGTCTACCCGTTCTCGAACAAAATAACAGTCTCTTTCCACATGTTTTGTTCGTTCATGGAAAACTGGGTTGTTGGCTATGTCTCGAGCCGCCTGATTATCACAGAACAATGGTGTTGGACCCGTCGGTGGCATTTCAAACTCTTCAAGTAGCCATCGAACCCACAGTACTTCACTTACTGTAGTTGCCATGGCTCGGTATTCTACTTTAGCAGAAGAACGAGATACTACAGATTGTTTCTTGGACTTCCAGGAAATGGGTGCTCCTCCTAAAAGAAGCAAGTAGCCCGTCTGAGATCTTCTTGTAAATGGACATCCAAGCCAGTCCGAGTCACAATAAGTGACAAGATTAGTGCCACCGTTTTTTGGTAAAAAGATTCCTTGTCCCGGAGTAGTCTTGAGATAACGAAGAACCCTTGTGACTGCATCCATGTGATTCTTCCTTGGGTCTGCCACAAACTGGCTAAGAACATTAACTGAGTAGGCTATGTCTGGTCGTGTTGCTTGAAGATATAGTAACCTTCCCACAAGTCTTCTGTACTGATTAGCATCAACCTTGTCTTCTTCACTTCCTTTGTCTAATTTTAAATTATGTTCCATTGGAAATGGACTTGGTCTACAGCCTTGCAGACCACTATCCTTGAGAATGTCTAAGGTATATTTTCTCTGGCTGAGTACCAAGCCTTCAGACGTGCGTGCCACTTCTATTCCCAGAAAATATTTCAGGTTCCCAATATCTTTTATGCTAAATCTCTGATCAAGGTTGGATTTGGTTTGCTGAATCTTATCTTTGTCATTTCTCACTATTATAACATCATCGACATAAATCAATATTGCAACGTAGACATCCCCGGCCTTGTATATAAACAGGGAATGGTCGGCTCTAGTTTGCCGGTAACTGATATCAAGGAGGGCCGTTGTAAATTTATGATACCAGTTGCGTGACGCCTATTTTAGACCATATATTGATTTCCTTAGTCGACATACTCTCGTTTCTTCTTTATCTATAAATCCTTGGGGTATTTTCATGTAAACTTCCTCTTCCAAATCCCCGTGTAGGAAAGCATTGTTCACGTCCAGCTGCTGGATTATCCAATCTCGTTTGGTGGCCACAGCCAGGAGCGTTCGGACCGTTACCAACTTAGCAACTGGGGCAAAGGTATCATGATAATCAACACCTTCCATTTGTGTAAAACCTCTAGCTACTAGTCTTGCCTTGTATCTTTCCACTTCGCCATTCGGTTTATACTTTACTTTGTATACCCATTTTGAGTCAATGGCTCTTTTTCCACTCGGTAAATTTTCGAGTGTCCAAGTTCCATTCTGCTCAAGAGCACGTATTTCTCTTTTCATTGCCTCTTTCCATCTTTCGTCCTGCACAGCTCGTTTGAAAGTTTTTGGCTCATCGTGGGAATCGATGGCCGCCAAAAAAGCCTTATGAAGAGACATAATTGGATGAAGGGTGTACCGTCGAGGATTCTTGACTGGAAGCGACAAGGTGTGATCTATGGATGGTGGGAGATCAATAACAAAATCACCAAGTCATTTTGGTTGAGTTTTGACTCTTTGTTGTCTGATTAGTTGTGGTTCTATATGGATTGTTTCATCTTCCATCTGGTTTTCAGTATGATGGTTTGATTCAGTATTGGCTTCAACCTGATCGTCCACTATTTAGTTACTTTGTTGGACCTAGACTTCATCAGAAACAGTCGGCCCATTATCATTTATTCCATTTGTACTTTCAACCCGGGTTGTGTTATCCGGGTCCAGTGGTTCAGGTCTACTCATATGTGTAGTCTGGCCCAAGATTTCTTGATTGTTTTCATCAGTTTCCTTGTAATACCAAAGAGGAAAATCAAAAAGCTTCTTATTTTTCTCTTTGTCAATACGACCTGAGCTCCTGAAAGGGAAGACGTTTTCGACAAATTTCACATCTCTTGACACCACCATTTTGTTGTGGGTAATATCATATATTTTGTATCCTTTCGTTCCTGGTGGATAACCCAAAAACACCCCCTCCATTCGAATTTGTCCCCATTCGTGTCGGTATTTCGAAAATAGGCGAGGCAACCAAAGACCCTCATATGTTCATACTCAGGTTTTTGCTCAAATAAAATTTCAAATGGTGTTTTGTTGTCGATAGTTTTCGACGGGAGACGGTTGATTATATAGGCAGCTGTCATGACACACTCGCCCCAAAACCTTATTGGCAGATTCGCCTCAAATCTTATGCAGTCTCGAGTAAATGTCTGTGCTTACGTTCCACAAAACTATTTTGTTATGGTGTGTGTGGGCAAGCGGTCTCGAGAATTATGCCTTGTTCGGCATAAAAGTTGTGCATTCGATTTGAAACAAATTCTCCCCCGTTGTCACAACAGATTCTTTTAATCAATTTTCCAAATTGTGTTTTGACCATTTTGTGGAAAAATATTAGACGGTCACCCGCCTCAGATTTGTGTTTTAGTAAGAAAACCCAAACGGATCGACTATAGTCATCCACGACTGTTAAAAATAGTTTTCCCCTGAAAACGAGGGGGTTCTATATCTTCCCCAAATATCACAATGCAACAATTCAAAACATTCTTTGCTTTTGATAGAACCTATAGGAAAAGGCAATCGGGTGTGTTTAACTTTAGCACATGAATCACAATCAACAGTTTTAAAAGAAGCATTCTTGGCAAAATCAAAATGAGAAAGTTTATTACTAGAAGTATGACCAAGCCTCTTATGCCATACCTCCACTGAAGCCATCATAGCCTTTCTTTTATTCTCCATCATCTTGATCCGGTATAATCCACGTTCACATTTACCCATTCCAATCAATTCCCTTGTACGCAAGTCTTGTATGAAACAGAATTCGGGAAGGAAAATTACCGCACATTGATGATCCTTCGTTAAACGACTCACTGATAAAAGATTACACTTAAACTTTGGAACATGCAACACCTCCTTAATTTTCTTTCCACTTGGTAAACAGCAACTTCCTTTACCCATGACAGGTATGGAATCACCATTCGGGATCATAACAGGAGGTTCACAAGTGGATGCCATCGTGTCTTCTAACCATTCAGCTTGGTACGTTATGTATTCGGTACAACCCGAATCAACTATCCAATCGTTGGACGAACCGTCTCCCATGGATGTCGATCAGAGTGAGATAGTAGAGTTTTGGTTTTGTTTGTCGAGCAGGATAGTAACCTGCTCTGATACCATTTCAAATCTTCCCATCAATAATTTTTCATAATAATCCGAATACAATGAGATAAGCCTAAATAGGCAATACGAAAAAATAAATAAAAAAAGGCTTTATAAAAGGAAGCAATAAAATATGGAGATAGTGGATGATTGAGAGCAAATCACGGAGAGCATTATGTAACAAATGAAGGAAAGAATACTAAAATATTATGCATTTTAATAACCCTAGCACCCTTCTTTTTTGATCTATCTATCGCCCTTGACATTATCTACCGCTAGTGGTGCCCCCAACCAATCCCTTTTTCCTTGACATGTAGTCATTTATCATCTCTTCCAGCCTCCACCTCCCGTCTCCTACCCTTTCATCAGTGTCTACCATCTCCCTAAACTTCTTCATGGTCCCATGCTCCTCCCCAGCAACTAATGATGACAACTGCGTATGCATACGCATACGCTATGCGTATACGCAATGCATACGCATAGATCGGCCGGTCGGACTGAGATTCGAAGCTCCGACCGGTCCGATTCACCCTAAATCGTTTTATTATCAAGGAACCGGCCGGTTCGAACTCGTGTGGTGTTCGGACTGTGAACCAGGTCGGAACGGATTTTTAAATTTTTTTACTTTTTTTTAGTTTTTGGATTTTAATAAATTTAACGGGTGGTTCAAACTATGAATTAAAATATTTGACATAACATTATTGTTAAGTTTTTATATATTACTATAAACTACACATATAAAATTTTATATTGAACTATATATATATAGGGTAAGGTTTAAATAAATAAAAAATTTCCTAAAAAGGATAAGAAGTAAAGAGAAGACAACATGTGACATTTTAGAAAAAATAAACGAAGGGTACTATGGTCATTATTATTTCCACCTCAATTCCTATATTTTAACATCATTTTATAAGTTTCTATTATAAGATTTGTATAGTGTAACAAATGTACCCACAATATATTCTAAATCATCAATTCATATTTTCGGATTATTAGATCATAAATATTATATGTGCATGAATTTGATCAAAATTATTTATAAGTAGCTTACATGATGCCGTTTTGTTTGAACACATCGTGTTATTTTACTTTGAATCAGCACAGAGCGTGATGTTTTACATTGTGTCTGCACAGAGCGTGTTGTTTTACGTTGAATCCATATAGAGCATGTTGTTTTACGTTGAATTAGCACATTGCGTGCTGTTTTACAGTAATTGTTTGAAGTTAAATAAGCACAAATCGTGTTGTTTTACGTTATATAATCACAAAAGGTGTTGTTTTAAAGAAAAACAACACATAGCATAATGTATTATCTTAACTTTTATTTTACTATAAACATACATAAATGTATGTTGTTTATATGTTGTTCTAACTGAATAACAAAAACACAGAACGTGATATATTACCGTAAAACAACACATTAAGTGTTTTCTTATTTGTGAACAGCACAGAATAGCATCGTCCTATCGTAAAACAATACAATTTCATAACAATTAAATATGATGTGTTAACATATAACAATATACAGTGTGTTGTTTTACCCTAAAATAGCACAAAACCCGTTGTCTTACCGTAAAACTGCATAGAAGCGTGTCTTACTTTAAAACAGCACATAATGTTGTGTTTAATTGTAAAACAGCACAATTTTGTAACAAAACTGTTTTTTTTCCTAAAAAAATATAGCAATACTATACTCAAATTAAAGAGAAAGTGACGCTCGATTTTATGGTGCAATATATTTTAAAATATAATATCGTATAAAAAAGTTATAAACGTTTAAATAAAATGGGGGATTTTGGAAAAAAATCAACACAATTGGGGTTTCCCATAAAACCCTTGGGACCACTTTTTTCTCAAAAATTGATCTCAACTATTGATTTATGAAATGGATGGCTACGATCAATGTTTATAAGACCGGACCGGACAGTGAACCGGACGTCTTACTGGTCCGCTGATCGGACAGGTTTAGAACCGGATAAAATTATAATTATTTTTATAAATATATTTAAAAAATTACAAAAAAATTAAAATTGCATAGGTATTGGGTAATGGGTTTTGGTGAATTATGGAGGATAATGGCTAGAACATTATAATTGCAATAGATAAGCAATGACACTTGGCCACTGTTATTTCTTGTCTATTAATACTATTATGTTCTGGATCATAATCCATCATGTGAATACTAAATCCATGCTCCCTCATGTAGGCTTTGACTATGCCAAGAGGAGGAAATACTCATGGTAGGGGTCGTGGTAGGCCTCCTGGTAGTAGAAGGAAATCATGTCATCTACGAACGATGATCATGAAAATCTTCATCATGCTGAACATGAGTCACAGTAATTTGCTGGACCACAATTCCAAGCAGCTGTAGCTGGCATAATTAGAGATGCTTTGCCAACTATTATAGCCAAGGTTATGAACGCCTCTGGAGGGTATGTGAGCAATGGTGGTAATGGGTAGGATGATCATATAAATAACACCAATGGTAACAGTGATGCTGCTATGGAAACTGAACCTAAGCAGGGTTGTTCCTACAAAGCTTTCAAGGGATGTGAACCTCCAATATTTGATGGCAAAAGAGATGCCATGGCCACTTTTCAGTGGATCCATGAGATGGAAGCTATTATTGAAATTAGTGGATGCACAGCCACGCAAGCTATCATGTATGCCACTCGCTCATTTAGGTCTGAGGTATTGTTTTGGTGGGACAATGTTAAACAAGCTAAAGGACCTGAAGTTGTTACTACTTTAACCTGGAATAAACTGAAGGAGCTGGTGATGGAAAAATTTTGTCCTGAAGTTGAAAGGGACAAAATTGAAAGAGAATTCTTACAACTACAGGTCGGAGCCATGACACATCGACAGTACACGACCAAGTTTGATGAGATGGCTCGACTACTTCCTGAGCATGTAACACCTGAAGCAAAGCGCATAAAAAGATACGTGCAGGGGTTACCCCCTCATATTCGACAATTAGTTAAGATGTCTGCCCCCAAAACCTATGAGTCTGCAATTGCATTAAGTGCCATTGCATATGAAGAAGAAGACATAATGACTGATAACAACAAAAGAAAGAGAAATGAGGATGGAAACCAGATGCCAAGAAGGGATAGAAAGATCACACGAAATGAAGGGAACCATGTCAACAAACCATGGAGGAACGATAAAAATGAGTCTTGGAGAAAGTATCAAGATTCCAAATGTCTTAAATGTCTAACAGGTGATCATTCACGAAAGAACTGCCCGAAAATTAGATGCTTTAACTGTTGGGAGTATGGACATTTCCGAAGTGATTGCAAGAACCCTCCACAAGCACAACCTATGGAGAATCAGAATAAGTCCAAAGGTCGAGTGTATATGTTAAAAGAAGCTGGAGATGAAACCATAGCTGGTACGTTTCTCATTAACAACATATATTCTAGAGTTTTATTTGACACTGGTGCAAATAGAAGTTTCATTTCAACTGCCTTAGTACCTTATTTGAACTTAGTACCACAAACTCTAGAATGTGCATATATTGTAGAAACTGCCATTGGTGAGCGAGATAAGATAAGTCAAATCTTTAGGGATTGTGTTATCACCTTAGTTAACATCGAATTCTCTGTAAACTTAATGCCGACCATTTTAAGTGAATATGATGTTATTCTTGGGATGGACTGGTTGAATAAGAATTGTGCTCGGCTCGACTGCGAACATAAGACGATGACTGTACGTAAGCCAGATGGGGAAAAGCTACTATCTCATGAAAGTAATGGAAACCCCAAAACCAGTATCATCTCAGCAATGATGACTGTACGTAAGCCAGATGGGGAAAAGCTACTAATTCATGAAAGTAATAGAAACCCCAAAACCAGTATCATCTCAGCAATGAAGGCAATTAAATATATTCAGAAAGGATGCATAGCCTTTATATTATGCATGGTAGATGCTAAAAAGGAAATGCAGATAAATGAAATACCTGTAGTGTGCGAATTCTCAAACTTGTTTCCGGAAGATTTACCAGGACTTCCACCTGATCGTCAGATAGAATTTCGTATTGATTTAGTACCTAGTGCTAAACAAATAGCGAAGGCTCCTTATTGTCTAGCCCCTTCAGATATGAAAGAACTTATGAAGCAATTTGACAAACTTTTAGAAAAAGGGTTTATTAGACCGAGTTCTTCACCTTGGGGAGCGCCAGTATTGTTCGTCAAAAAGAAAGATGGTTCAATGCGTATGTGCATTGATTATCGAGAATTAAACAAGTTAACTGTTAAGAACAAGTATCCTTTACCAAGAATAGATGATTTATTTGATCAACTTCAAGAAACAAACTACTTTTCAAAAATTGATCTACGATCAGGTTATCATCAGTTGAAAGTGCGTGAGGAAGACATTCCCAAGACCGTATTTAGGACGCTTTATGGGCATTACGAATTTTTGGTTATGTCTTTTGGACTAACCAATGCCCCTGCAGCATTCATGGATCTGATGGATAGAGTTTGCAAGCCATACTTGGATAAGTTTGTCATTGTCTTTATAGACGACATACTTATTTATTCTAAGGACCAAGATGATCACGCTAGAAATCTGAAAATGGTTCTAGAAACCCTTCGACAAGAAAAGCTTTATGCAAAATTCTCTAAATGTGACTTTTGGAAAAGGGAAGTTCAATTCCTTGGTCACGTAATAAATGAGAAGGGAATACAAGTAGATTCATCTAAGATAGAAGCTATGATGAAATGGGAATCAACGAAGAATCCCAATGAGATTAGGAGATTTTTGGGATTAGAAGGATACTATAAAAGATTTATTCAAGACTTCTTCAAGATTGCTCCCCTTTAACATCTTTGACTATAAAGAATGCAAAGTTTGACTGGGGACCAAAGCAAGAAGAAGCTTTCAACCTTTTAAAACAAAAGCTTAGTAGTGCTCCTATACTTTCATTACCAGATGGTAATGAAGACTTTGCAATATACTGTGATGCTTCATATAATGGTTTAGGTTGTGTGTTGATGCAACGTGACAAGGTTATAGCCTATGCATCACGACAACTAAAAATTCATTAAAAGAACTATACGACGCACGACCTTGAATTGGGTGCCATAGTGTTTGCCTTAAAGATTTGGTGACACTACTTATATGGTACTAAGTGTGTAATCTACTCAGACCATAAGAGCATACAACACATCTTTAATCAAAAGATGTTAAACATGAGGCAAAGGAGGTGGATGGAACTTCTCAATGATTACGATTGTGAAATCAAATACCATCCAGGAAAGCCTAACGTAGTCGCGGATGCTCTCAGTCGAAAAGAAAGAGTTAAACCGATTAGGGTAAAAGCATTAAAGATAGATGTCAAGCTTGATTGGAAAGACCAAATCAAGAATGCTCAAACTGAAGCATTGAAAGATGAGAATATTCATGTTGAAAGAATGATGGGTAACCAGAAATTATTGATTCAAGGAATAGTTGGAATCCTACGATTTAGTCAGAGAATTCGGATCCTAAAATTTGGAGGTATTCAGGACAAAGTATTAGATGAAGCCCACAAATCCAAATACACAATGCATCCTGGAGCAAACAAAATGTATAAAGATATTCAAAATCACTACTGGTGGCCTAATATGAAAAGATCCATAGCCCAGTATGTTGAGAAATGCTTAACATGTCTGCAAGTTAAGATTGAACATCAAAAACCAGCCGGTCAGTTACAACAGTTGGAGTTGCCAGTATGGAAACAGGATAAAGTGACCATGGATTTTGTTACAAAACTTCCAAGAACACGAAAAGGATATAATGCTGTATGGGTCGTGGTTGACAGGCTAACCAAGTCAGCACATTTTCTACCCATAAGTGAGAGCTATCCAATAGAAAAACTAGCCAAGATATATATTGATGAAATAGTAAGTAAGCACGGAGTGCCTTAATCCATTATCTTTGATAGAGATAGCCGATTTTGTGACAACCGGCAATTTCAGGTCAATACCCGACCTTGACTTGGTTATAATTACACCTATAATACTTGATTTTTAATTGAATTCCAATTATTGAAATCGTTTTATACATTGCAAAATTTCATGCATTACATTTCATACATGGGTGATCCGAAATTACCATTTTCACGCATGATACAAACACACACGAATGTTGGTGATAATTAGTATATGGGTACTAATAAATACTTTAAAGTGTTTCAAAGTATTTTAGATTTCAAATTAAATACATTGGAAAAACTCAAATTCATAAATAACCCTTAACGCGTAGATTGGTATTTTACCCGAATAAAACGCGTATAACACAACTACTAGATACACGAGTTATTTTTACATATCATCAATATTAAAAAAATTGAAAACCAACCCCCCCTCCTCCTTGGCCATCCCCCCCACCACTCCTCCTTTCCAAGATTTCTTGAAAATGTTGTGGACTTTTACTAAAAGTTCAAGACTTGCCTTTTTATGAAACTCTTTTGATGTTGATTAAAGGGACCTAACCCTATTACCACAAATGGAGTGCTCCATCTCATCCATCATTGTCAATAAGATGATACATCAATATTCTAAAAACCCATGCTAAAGGGTGTAAGGCTATAAAGCATGCAAGCACTTTATTCACCAACCATAGCAACACAAATCACCAACACCACCTAAAGCACTCTCTTCCTTCTTTCTTACTTCAAATTCGGCCAAGACATCCCCACCACCTTTCCATTTCATTTTCAACTCATTTTCTACAAATCTTGGTGATTCAAGTGCCTTGGGTTGAAGATCAAATGATTTTTGAAGCTTCCAAGCATCCTACAACATCTTCTCCACTTTTTCTTGTTTTGGTTCTTAGTTTAAAGGATCAAGTCTTTTTTTCTTTGCATTTCAAGACTACCATCTCTTTCTCCTTACTTGTTTAAGGTCAGAACCTTGTTTCTAATCTTCTATACATCATCATGATGTGTTCATGTTCACTAACTCATCCAAAAGTGCTCTAGCAAAGTTTTAAAAGTAACAAAACATGTAAGATATTTTCTGGCAGATTCATGTTCTGTGTTTTCAACACCATAACTCGACCTAAACATGGTCAAATAAACCATTTCTTGAGCCTAACATTAACTTTAGGATGTCTAGTTTTTAAATCATCCAACCTTGAAATTTTTAGATAAGTATAACCTATCCAAAACAAACAAACAAGATTAAAGTGTTGAACCTGAATTTTTGGCAGAATAGATAGGGCAGAAAGATTGAGGCATAAGTTATGCTTAAATTAATCAAATGGAGATTTTTCTTCTATGATAACTTAGCTGAAGGTGTTAGGTTTAAAAGTAATATAGGCTCTATTTGTGAATGTAGGGTTTGACCCCTCAACAAGGTGAATTCCATAGACATGTACAGAAAAATAATGTACTGACATCTGTTGCTTCATGACCCATTTCGAGGAACTTAAACTTAGTTACATATTACAAGATATACCTTTTTGGAATCCTCATAATAGATCTAAATATGGTAAAAATATCAAATTTTATAAAAATTCTTTGTATCATGAAAAGAGGATGACAACCAGACCCAAAAATCCCATTGATTCTATCAAATTCTCATATTTATATAAAGTAAACTTTTGAAGACATTTGGTGAAAAGGAAACCCATACACATGGAAGGTAAAATACCATTATAATTAATATAAGACACATTCAATACATTATGTATTTTTAGGAAGATAAATATTAAAACAAGAATCTAAATAAAACATTAACGACTCGACGTGTCTAACTAGTCAAGTGACATTTTCAAAACTAACTTTGTGGATGAGTTATGCATGACCATCTAGGGTTAGTAATCATGACCTCATGAATATATTTTGATTTTGTTTAAGAGACTCCTAGACCAATTATACGTACAGACTGTTGCTAGTATTCAACCGTGCATTACAGGTGACTTTCACGGCCCCATTTTCACTTATTTTCCTTTTAGGGGAGATTACATGCAAATTACTAATTTTCGTGGACACATTTACTTGTCAATGATTTAACATGTTATATAAGTTGTTTACTTACCGTATGAAGTCCCCTGTTATCGAACCATTAGTTTATTTCCCAAAGCGAGGTAATCATGGATAGTACTATTGGGTTTGACTACCCCACCCGGGTTAATTAACCTAACCTTGACTGGAGGTCTAAACGGGTGCATTATTAGCCTGTTCACACCCATGCTTACGGTAGGCATGGGTAGGGGCAATTTATTATAGTTACAGTCTAGCTTTGGTTGCGGTGCTTATATAATTTGTAGCATTGTATGTACAACAATCAAATCATAGAAAGTATTGTGGTCCTTTACGCTATTTATTATTACTTAAAACCTGTGAACTAACCAACATTATGTTGACATTTTTCATGCATGTATTCTCAGGTAATTGATAGATGCACCAAGTTAAGCTAGCATGGATCATCTCATGTTTAGGGCCATTCATGCTGGACATTCATTTTCGTATTTGTCATGTTTTGAAAACAATGTACCTTATTACTATTGCTTCCGCACATTTAACTCTGAACAATTATATATCTTAAACTTATTTAAGACGTATGTTCTACAAAACCATGTAGTGGTCAATCAGTGACAATGAAACCATGACGTTCGCACCCCGCGGGAAACCGCCGTGGTTTGGGAGTGTGACAGATTGGTATCAGAGCCATTGGTTATAGGGAATTAGGTTGCATTTAGTGATCCTAGACTAAATCGTAGCTTATTGCGCTACCTTAGTACATTATGCATTAATCTTACTTATATTAAATTGTACTTGTGTGTTGCCTTGTCATAATGATGTCGTCTACATCGACGTCGATCTATGTTTTTGACTCAGGTGAGGAGTATGAGCCAACATCTTTGACCTCATTCACAGGATCTACGTATGCCATCCCGACCCCTACGCTCTACATCGTGCTCCAGCCTACTAGCTGTGAATCCAAGGATCTCAATTCAGGAATTATCAGTATTAAAATGAAATCAAATTAATGATTGCGGAATTATCATTAATTGCTGTTTAATCGTGTTAATTGTTATTGAAGAACACAAACACAATGTCACAGTGAATATGAACACAATAATTATTCAAAAGTATTTCATTAATTATCAAGTAATGATTACAAAAGAATAATTATGATTAACTATGATCAATGTTTTCTTCTATCGAGTGAATGTTGTTGATGTGACCGCGGCTAGGGTTGCACAATGATGTAATGCTTGACAGCCGTAATATTGCTTGATTGTGTTCTCTTGGATGTGAAACCTAGGACTCGTATTTATAGATGCTTTGAGTCGGTTAAGGAAACACCGGATCTCTTGGGATTTGTTATTGATTGGTTGACTTGTTTGACTTGTTGATATTTGAAATCATACAAGTGTTCTGATCTTCCGCAGGAGTCTTGTCTTCCACAGGAGTTTTGCTCTTCCATAGATGACTTTGTCTTCCGTAGAAGTCTTGTTCTTCCGTAGGAAGTTTGTCTTCCGTAGAAGTCTTCACTTCATACCATCCTTGATCATCCGTAGGAATCTTCACTTGAGTGATTTGGTCTTGTAAGAAACATATCTACGGATTAACATTATTGTTCATCCGTAGATGTTTCTTACACATGGGTAAATTCAAAAATCCTGCCAAGTATATTGATTTTTCCTGTCATCACAAAGCAACACATATATATACATGGGTTAACCTATATATTCAATGCACATATATATATATATACTGATGGTTAGTTACAATCATTAATTACAAGACTTGATTAAAGTTCTAAGCCTATACAAAATGATCTAGACCTATACTATCTAGATCCAACAATACTCCCCCTTAGGCTTAGATCCTTGTAATCAGTCCTTCAAAACTGCAAGCTCTTTGACTCTTGATATGATTTTGTTGTAGAAGTAAGATACAGCAGCCTTTTGATCATCATATTTGTACTTGATCTCCATTTTGCTGATCTTCTTTAGAGTCTCAAAGCTCAAGCCCAGAACATCCTCCTCCGTAGTGAGTGTTTCTAATACTTTATCAATTTTCACCACTTCTACCTCATCTTGTTCAGAGAGTCGGAGTTCTGTTACTTCATCATATGTTGTTCCTTTCAGCAATCCAGCGTTATGTCTTCTTCTTTTGTAGGCTTTTGCATGAAGTTTGTCTATCACCTGGATCACATGAACGTGCAGGAACAGGGCATTTTGAGCTGCTTCATCACTCAGCTTAGGAAAGAATTTGTCATGTAGATATAAGGTGTAGCCGGGATGAAGTAGTTTGATTTCCACAGGATCAAAAATCCTGATCCTATCAGCCTTTTTGTTCTCTGCATTCCTTAGCAGCACAAGTTCTTTTGTTCTCTCTACATATCCCCATTCAGTTATAGGGAATGTGTATTGAGTCCCTTCAATGTACTTGATTACAGCTGATTTCTTATTGTTGTATCCAACCCACTTTAAAAATTCATCATCTATGGATTCTGAGGCATGGACTTATATCTTTTAACCCCTTTAATTCTCCTTCTGTGCTTATTATCTTCTCTCTTGGCTTCAGCTAGCACATCATCTTTGAATTTTGTTTTCAGCTTACCTACAATTATTGAGAAGTCTCTGCCCCTTGGGTGTATTGGGTAATTTGTAATGGTAAGTCTTTGTAGGTCTTTGAGATCACTCTCAGGTAAGCTGTAACACCCCAACCCGGAGAGGCTGACGTGTCACTATTATAGATATCAAATCAAAAACCAAATCCATAATATTAAAGAGATAATTTCAAACAAAACCAGATAATCCGAAAGAACCTAATTAAGTTATTCATTACATCAATTAAAGTAAAATACAATCTTGATCTTCAACCACTCTTCACTGATTTCCCGGAACCCCCTGATTACCTACAATCAAATAAGAAAACACCACAAAAAGGAAATACGGCTGAGCCAAAAGTTGCTCAGTGACGGAAATAACAATAGTAACGATACGAAGCATAAATACTTATATCTGAATACTGAACGGATCATATGATACTGAAACGGAAATCTGAATCTGAACATATAATACTGATACTGAACTGAACATGTAATACTGAACTGAACTGATCTACACGACGTGTATATACAAACAAAATAAGTCGTGTAATATAAGAAGTACCCAGAGCCAAAACTGAACTGATAAGTACACAGCTAGCTAGACTATGCACTAATGAGATGGTGTGTGGGGCGTACACACATGATTCCATCCCCCGGAACTGAACTGAACTGAACTGAACTAGGATCGATCCATCCGCCTCCCAGATATTATGGCCAAAGTACTACCTGAGTACTAACGTGTTAACGGAGACGCCGTGAACTATTTATTACACACCGTCACGAAAAGTGTCACATCATTGACGCCACAATGACATGTCGGAGAGCTCGGGTAACAGAGTATCAAAACAAATGGTAGTACAACTACCAACATATAACGTATCAATAAAACATTTATAGGAACATGCAATAATGAGCACAATTCATAAAATATATATTGCATGCTACAGGTGTCAATAAATAACACTAATGAGTCGAATGAATCGGAACATAATCAAATAATAAGGATATACGAATAATAAAGGCTAAACGATTCATATTAACGGAAATAACGTATTAAAAATCCGTACTACAAAGTAACGGAACAGAATTTATACTATGATAAAGATAACCAAGAATCCGTACCTTATACACGAATGACAATAATCAGAAAAAGGTTTAGGCTCGGTTAACGCCGCGAGAACCTACGATAACGTAACGCAAATTATAATCTGAAAAATTCCAGTTCTGCCCTTGTCTTTTCGCACTCGTTAAAAATACTAAACGACGTTTAAAAATTCTGAAAATCTCCAGTTTACTAGATTAGTGATTTCTAAACAACTTTCATTTAGAAAAGTTTCTGATTTGGATCACCGAAATGTGAGAAAAACGTGGATCTTTACAGCTGCCCAGATCTGCTAGCTGTTACGAAAACGACTGTTTAGAGGTCCAAACGAATGAGTTTTTTGATGTTTTATATATCAACAGATTCGTCTTTCGACGAACTTCGTCATGGACATAAGGTTTAACTGATTTGGATCTGTTATGAAGAAGTTATGGCCTCCGTAAGTTGGCTGTAAAATACGGCCTAATTCAACTATTTAAAGCTTATTTTTTTAACGAAATAAACTATTTATAACGATATAAACATAAATTGTTAAGGTTTTTAATAAGTTAATTTACAAAAACTAATTAGGTACTTTCATAAAATAAGTCTTATATTTAATCTGATTTTTACCATTTATTTAAAAGAATTCATAGGAATAATTAAACTAAATGTCTTGTTATATTGTTTTATAAATGTTTAAGCTTAACAAAAATTACAGAAAATCAAGTTGATGTTTTAAAAATAAACAGGGATTATAAAAAGGATTTTTTTATAATTTTTAGGAATTTTTACGTATTTTTAAAAGGTTAAAAAGGCATTTTAAAAAAAATTGCAGGGGCTCGGGTTCGAACCCGTGACCCCCTGCCCATCCCCCTTTCGCTTCAACCAGCAGGCTAGGGCGCCTGCGCCTGAACCTGACTGGTTTTAATTTCATTTAAACCAATCCCGAACTAAACCCCCAAATTCAAACCTTATAAACCCTAGAATCGAAATCCATCAAATTGGATCCCAAATCGTTACTGATCAATGAAATAAACATGGGGTTTTCATTCCTAGACTAAAATCGAGTAAGTAGGTGGCTTTAATTACCTCTATGATGATGAGATGAAGTTGAACTGATCGAAGAACGGATCGCGGTCACGTGGTGATCGTTGAATGAGCAAACCTCGATGGAATTCAAATTAAATTGACAGGAAGCTTCTAATGAACTAGAGGATGAAAAACCCTCTATCAATTTCAGTATAACAGGCTTGGAAAGTGGATTTCGAAATAGTTGCAGGTCCGCGACGAGGTGGAGATCAATGTGGACAATTGGGTTTGTTTCAGATGTAATTCGGTATAAAAATAAACTTGGAATGATTAAACATTCGATAGTGCTCCATTATTTTGATTATTAAACGCGTTTTAGTGCGATTTGAATGTGGGTGTCGGCCGAAAGTTGGTTTGTGGGTCGGTTGGACCAATTACCATCCAAATATTCAATTTAATCGAGGCATAGGATCCGCATTTTGCATAAAAGGTTGTCGGGGATCAATTATTGAGTCAAAACCGCGTGTTTTTGATCGTGGAGGCTCGCCGGAGTCGACCGGCTCTTGGCCGGAACAGTAGTTCGACGGGGAGAGGGAAAACAGAATGGGTTTTCACATTTTTACAAAATGGTCCCTGTAGTTTTCATCTCTTTTAATTCTTGCACAAAACCTACAAATTCAAGTTTTCAAAATAGCAAAAACACCCCCTGCACTTTTATTATTATTATTATTATTATTATTATTATTATTATTATTATTATTATTATTATTATTATTATATATATATATATATATATATATATATATTTTTTTTTATGTGTGGGTATTATATAAGCATAGTACTGAAAGCACATCATGGAAGTATTCAACTCTTCCTGATGTTCTTTTGATAACAGCACAATCCCACTCTTGATCATATTTCCAGGCTATGATCCTGTTTTCTTCAGCAGAGTTGGGAGTTGTGAGGTGATCAATTAGCTGAATCAGTGTGGACTTCTGATCAGTGATTTCTCTCACAGTAGTACCAAGGGGCCATACTTTGCCTGGGATGACTTCCCTTGGTTCTCTGATCAGTTTGTCTTTTTCTGTATGTTGATCCTTAGGTTCAACAGTTACAGGATCAGCAGGCAGTTTGCTCTGTCGTTCATGGGATGGATTTGGGGCTGCAGTTCTGAATTTGACGCCAGTTTCAAGTTCCACTGCCATGACATGCTCCATCATCCTCCGAAGTTCACTAGTTGATCTTCCTTTTGGCTCATGTGGTTTGTAGTTGTGGCCTTGTAACCAGCAGGTCATATTGTACTTGCTTAGTTTGGCTGTGTCATAATGGCCCAACTCTTTCTTGATCTTCTCAACTGATTGAAAGATGGTGAAAGCTTCGTAATCACAGTTTGGTAGAATGAATCATGCAAGCTCAAACACTTTCAGAAGATTCTTCATTTCAGTCAAGTTCATCCTCTCAATCATGTCATATGGGAAACCATGGTTTATGAGGGTCATGAACATAGTTGATTCAGGCCTCTCTTCCATAATATCTTCAGTTGTTAGAAGGTCATCGTCCTTTGATTCTTTTTGCACAGTTGGTGACTCCATCTTTGTTAGCTCATTCCACTCTTCATCACTTTCACCATCATCACTGGATGATACCTTCACCGTAGATAAATCTACTGAAGGTGTATGTTCAGGAGATATGGGCTTTTGCTTTTTGGGGGAACCTTCATCTTCAATTTTCTTCTTGATGGAGCCCAAGTATTGTCTCTTCCGTGAATACAAAATCAGTTTCTTTGAAGCTTCAGCAGATTGTTTTGATTGTTCAATACTTAGGGCATCCCTTGATTCCAAAGCACTCAGTTTCATCTTCAGCTGATTAAGTTCTTCATCTTTTTCTTTGACCAGCTTATCCTTTGTGGATACTTCATCATTCATATGCTCTACTCTAGAAGTCAGCTGGACCTTTTTATTTTTCTCATACTTCATAGCTTCTTACAGTTCTTGTTCATGTTTGAGTAGAGCATCTATCACTTCATTATTGCTTTCAGCATCCAGTCTAAGCCTTTTCAGTCTGGCTTCATACTTCACCAACTCTTCATCCTTCTCTTTAATAATTCATTTCAGCTTTTGTATTCTTTGTTTTCTCTTATTTGATTTGAGTACCAACTTGTTGTACTCAGCAACCAAATAGCTTTTGCTGACAGGGATGTCATTATCACTCAGATTATCCTCATGATAGGCAATCACATCCACCTCAATATCTTGTTCTTCCTGATGTTAAAGCTGTTGCAAATTTACATGTGGCTGATTTTCAATTGGTGACACTGGTGCAGTGTGGTCAGACACAGCTTGATCCTCAGAATGTGTAGCTGAAACAGGAACGATGCTAGCTTGAGACATCAACTCAGTCTCCCCTGTGTGAACAGAGTTTAGAGACTCAATTATGTCTATAGGTTCAGTGTTTGCACTCTCAGGAGATGGTTGTTTTGGTGTATCAGGGAGTGGATAAAGAGGAGATTCAATTTGGATTGGAGAAAGTGGTTGTGTGTTATGTGAGGATGGATGAGAAGGAGATTGTGATTCTTGTTGCACTGGTGAGATAGGCTGGGTGTTGTTGGTGGATGATGATGATATTTGTTGTGGGGAAACATGGTGATGAATGGGTGAGATTGGTTGGGTGTTTATACTGGCTGGTGATTATGGTTGGTGAGGGGGTGTTTGGCTAGGTGATTGATATTGGTGAGTGGGTGTTTGGCTCGGTGAGTGTGATGCTTGTTCAGATTCAGCAGATGTCTCTGCTTCTTCATCTATCCAAATCAATTCTTGTGGTATGTCAGACTGAGCATCCACAACATGAGCAAACATGGGCATGTCTTCACCCTGATATTTGCCACTGATTTTGTTTAGAACAGATTTTCCCAAGTGGGCTTGTACAAACACCTCTCCTACTCTTGCAATCCTTGGGAGTTCAGCATTGATCACCAGTTGCAAGAATCTTGGGAACATATACATCTTGTCACTCCTTTGTAGTTTTACTTGATCACAAAAGCAGTTCAGAATGTATTTGGAGTAGTTGTATGTTCTTCCCTCAAATATCCCGATGATTTTCTGATGAGATGTGTCGAGAGAACCTATCTAGCCCTGCCTTTCTGTTTGAGATGCACTTTAGATAAGTGTGGCATAGGAACCGATAGGGCTTGCATAGCCTTCCCTTCTTGGTCTCGCCTTTCTCAAAATCTCCATCATAACCCATCAAGTTGAACACCTTCTCAATGTATTCATTCTCAAATACATCAGGGTGCCTTACTTGTCGATCACCCAACTCAAGAGATCTTCTGATAGTGCGTTCTTTGATCCGTATTCTTTCAGTAAGGATCTCAGCAACAATCACTTCATCGTCTCCTTCTAGTTCAACTCGAGCCGTGTTCCAGAAATCGATGATGTGTGCTTGATGAATCACAGGCTCTGCCGTTAAGGCATAGAAGAGCCTGGACCGTCAAAGATATCTGATGATATCTCGACATCCTTCGGCAGCAGGATCATCAGCATTCAAGAATGCGCACACATTGTGCTCCTTTGCAAATCTGTTTGCCATCTGTAAATAAAAATGAAAATCGGTTTAGCATTAGTGTAACTCACATGAATTCGAATCGTTTTAATGACAATCAAGGATTAACCAGTTCCGTATTGAAGATTAGAACATGATTTACCTTTGCGATAATGATAATCGATTACTGAATGATGATGTTTATGATTTTTGGAACGGATTTTTGGAACGGATTTTTGAAAGTTTGAATGAGGGGGAAGTGTGCGTTTTTCTAGGTTAGAAAACTGAAAAGTGCTCTGAAAAAGTGATTAATGAATTCTTAGAGTCATCAATCTTATTTATAAGCGGACACATTAATTTCTTTTATTAAATATGTTGGGCCCACTTCCCATTGATCCCTTTCCGTATACCAAGTTTATTCCGGATGTATCACATCTTTCGCAGAACATCTGCGGAACCTTAACATCTTCGGATGTCTTAACATCTGCGGATGCCTTAGCTCAAATGCAATACCTCTCGTTACTAGCACATCCGTAGTTTACCAATCCTACGATTATGCAGTTACATTGTTACTGTTACTTCTTCTAAAGCAGAAATTTCACTGTTACTTCTGCGGATGAGAAATATTACTGAAACTTCTGCGGATGCAGAAATTTCAATGTTACTTCTACGGATGAGAATATTACTAAAACTTCTGCGGAAATTAAAGTTTTGTTAAGAACTTTAAATGTATGATATCTACTAAGTAGAATCATGTGTTGATATTGGACATTGTTGATTTTGTTTGCATGGCAATTAAGAACAAGAGAGCAAGTTTCCTGTATCCTGCATTCAAGTTAGTGCTCATGTTCCAATTCCTTCAAAGTGAATTAACAGCTTTTTATTGATTTTCATGCATGAACTACTCCCCCTAAATTTGTGATTAATGTTAAACTGTTACATTCATCATAAATTTATGTTAGAAATAGGCATGAAAGGCATATGACAGTCTAAATGAGAGGTAATCAGTTGAGAGGACATATTAAACAAATGACTTAAACGATACAAGCATGCATATATATAGAGGGATCGTACTATGACTCTAGGCTTCTGCTGATGTTGATTATTTGAATAATAGTTGATCTATTGCACACCTGATTGTAAGTATATAGGTCCACTTAAATTCATACATGAGTAATGTATCAACTAGGCATGCTGTTTATCATGTTTTGAAGTTTGTGAATCTGTAACTGTCATGTTCTCCACATTCAATTCTCATTAGAGTTTGTCCTCCGTAGGTGAGGCAAATCACCACTTTTTCACACTTATTGACTATGCACATTAAGTTATAAGTTCTATCTTGAGACATATTACAGTCTCATTAATGCTTTAATGTTGAAGCTCTTTAAATTGATGTACAGTTGATCACAAGTGATTCTTTTGAGAGTTGAGATATGATCTTCATAGTCACCAGGTCTTTACATTCTTAAAACAGAGGTGAACTTAACCCAGGTCTTTGTTTACACAAAACAGAGGGAGAATGAAGATCACACTCTTTAATCATATTCCTAGGTCTTTGTTCACACAAAACAGAGGGAATATGACTTTGTAAAGATAGAAGATTATAAAGTATTTTACATAGTGTGCTTTTGTAAGTGATTTGATCACATCAGGAGATGGCTTACTTTCTTGATCCTCAAAATGTTCTCAAAGACAGTTACCTGTTTCATTTAGTTTGGCATGCTCTTAGCTTAGTTTCCACTCAAGATGAACCTACTCACATATCAAAATGTTACAAGTCAGTTTGAGGTGTAGTTAAAGAAAGCCAAGCATAGTGTACTATCATTTCCCAAACATATCACATGCACATACATTATATCAGACAATTAAATCATCCCCAACTATTACTCTACATAAGGACAGTCATATGCTTTTGAGTATTTAGTCTAAGTTAATCATCCCCAAAGATTCTATCAGAAAGTTAAATCTAACAGAATCAAAGGCTTTAGTGAACAAATCAGCAAGCTGATTTGTTGTGTCCACTTTGATTAACTTGATTAAACCCTTTTCTGAGCAGTCTCTCAGAAAATGATATCTGATTTCAATATGTTTTGTTTTACTATGTTGAACTGGGTTAGCAGTTATAAACATAGCAGCTGAATTATCAATATGAATTGGTGTTTGAAGAAAATTGTAACCATAATCAAGCAATTGGTTTTGCAACCAAAGTACTTGAAAGCAACCAGCTCAAGCAGCTATGTACTCAGCTTCAGCTGTGGACACAGATACATTAGTTTGCTTCTTGCACTGCCATGAAACAAGCCTTGGTCCCAAAAATTGACATCCACCGGTTGTGGATTTTCTGTTGTTGTTACATCCTCCATAGTCACTATCTAAATAAGAGAAAAGACTGAAATCTCCATCTTTTGGATACCACAGTCCAAGAGCTGGTTTTCCTTTTAGATATCTAAATATTTGCTTTACAGCATTCAGATGAGACTCCTTTGGATCTGATTGATGCCTGGCACATACACACACAACAAACATTATGTTAGGCCTACTGGCAGTTAAGTATATTAATAAACCGATAATTGATCTATACAATCTCTGATCTACTGATTTTCCAGCAGGGTCAGGCACAATCTTGTCTATTGTTGAGGCAGGTGTCTTGCATGAAGATGTATCAGCAAGATTGTACTTCTTCAGAATTTGATGAATGTACTTTTCTTGATTGATGAAAATGCCATCTGTTTTTTGATAAACTTGTAAGCCAAGGAAGAATGTCAATTCTCCCATGGAGCTCATCTGGAATTCAGATTTCATTAATTCTTCAAAGCTTTGACACAGTTTCTTGTTGGTTGATCCAAATATTGTCATCTACATATATTTAAACCACCAAAAGATCTTGATATTCTTGTTTGAGGAAGAGTGTCTGATCAATGGTCCCTCTTTTGTAGCCATGCTTCAGCAGGAAGGAGGATAATATGTCATACCACTTTCTTGGTGCCTGATGAAGACCATACAAAGCTTTGTCTAGCTTGTATACTCTATGTGGATAGTCAGGATCCTCAAATCCAGGGGGTTGAGCCACATATACTTCTTCATCAGTTTTCCCATAAAGGAAAGCACACTTCACATCCACTTAATACACTGTGAACTTCTTGAATGAAGCATAAGCTAGAAAGACCCTGATAGCTTCAATTCTTGCAACTGGTGCAAAAACTTCATCATAGTCTATCCCTTCTTCTTGAGTATATCCCTGAGAAATAAGTCTGGCTTTGTTTCTCACGATTATACCCCTGTCATTCAACTTGTTTTTGAAGAGCCACCTTGTTCCAATTGGATGCTGACCTTGAGGAAAGTCTACAAGGTTCCACACCTTTTGTATTCTGAATTGTTGTAGTTCTTCTTGTATAGCCTTAATCCAGCTATTGTCCTTTAGAGCAGCTGTAATGTTTGCAGGAACTGTCTGAGACAAGAAGCAGGTGAACAAGCAAATGTTTGCCACTCCCCTTTTGCTCCTGGTAGTTCTTGCATTCAGGTCTCCAATGATATTATCTGATGGATGAGACTTGTGAATTCTGCTTGTTGAAATAGTATCAACTTGGATGGTGGACTCCAAATTTGAGAAATCCATTGAAGCATATGGATTCAGCTGAGATGTTGAGTCTATGAAGTAATCAAATGGTTCATGTTCATTAGGATCAGCTTGAGCTTCAGTTGCTGCTTGGTCTTCTTCCGCAGGAAGTTCTACGGAAGAATTTTGTTCTTCCGTGGGAGTAACAGCAACATCTACGGATGGACATTGTTGATCAGCAGGCAAGTTTTGTTGATTCAACACATCCTCTCCACCCCTAGGATAATCTGTTGAAACAATATTTACATCTATGGATGATGGAGGATCATCTGCGGATGTATGTGCATGACCTGCGGATGAAAGGTTTGCTTCTCCGGATGTATCTTCATGCTGCTGACTTGTCTGATTATTTGATTCTTGCTGCAGCATAGCTGAAGGTTGTGCTCTTGGAGGATCAGCTGATAGTGTCACTTCATTCAAACTTGGAGGAACAAATGGATAGCATGTATCAGCAGAACCTGCATTGATCAAATATCCAGAGTTAATGATTATGTTAATGCATCTATATCAAATAACCAAGATGATCCTTTTACAGTTGTTGTAAACATGGATTCATCAAAAGAAACATTAGGAGTCTCTTCTACAATGTTATGTTCTGGAATGTAAACCCTATATGATTTAGATGTGGATGAATATCCAACAAAGAAACCATCATAGGCTTTTTAAGAAAATTTTCCCAATTGTTCTTTAGTATTTAATACAGACACATGACACCCAAAAGCTCTAAGATATCCTATAAAAGGTTTCCTTTTAAATAAGAGCTCATAAGGAATTTTATTATGTTCTTTGACATTAAAGTCCTATTTTGAACATTGCATGCTGTATTCACAACTTCTGCCCAGAATGTTATGGGCAACTGAGAGTCAGCTAGCATTGTTCTGGCTGCTTCTATGAGAGTTCTATTTCTTCTTTCAGCCACTCCATTTTGTTATGGAGTTCTTGGTGTACTGAATTCCCTTGCTATGCCTTTATTCCTGCAAAAAGAATCTAGATCAACATTAAAATTCAGTCCCATTATCACTCCTGAAAACTTTAACTTTTAAATCAAGTTGACTCTCAATCTTGATCACAAAGTCCATTAATGTTTCAGATGTTTCACTCTTATGTTTAAGAAAATACCCATGTGAATCTAGTGAAATCATCTACTATCACCAAGCATATTGCATTTTTTCAATGCTCATCACATTGGTTGGACCAAAAAGGTCCATGTGAAGCAATTTGAGTGGTGTAGTGTTAGTATTGATTAATTTGGATTTATGAGACACTCTATATTGTTTTCCTTTGTAACATGAAGAACAATGATTTGAACAATGAAATTATTTCTTTGGTAATCCAATGACCAAGTCATTTTTCACCAATTTATTCATGTTCTTCATGTTGGAATGAACAAGCCTTCTATGCCACAATTGTGATTCATCTTCTGAAAACTTAGATAACAGGCATGTCTCATGGTTGTGGTGTGTGTGTTCATATCCAAAACATAAGTGTTTTCCTTTTCTTGATGCTTTAAGAAGGATCCATTCAGCTGGAACTGCAAAACCTGGCTTAAGAATGTAACAATTAGTTTTATCAAATAGTGTTGTGTAATTTTGATCACAAATTTGAGATACACTAAGTAAATTGTACTACAAATTTTCACAGTAATTCACTTTTTCAAATGTTAACACACCATTTGTTACCTTTCTTCACCAACTATTTTACCTCCCTTCTTATCCCCACCAAATGCCACATAAGAGGCATGTTTATGTTTGAATTCATGGAGAAGAGAACAGTTTCCTGTCATATGTCTGGAACAACCACTGTCAACATACCACTTGTTGTTAGGTCTCCATGATTGTTCCTGAAAAAAAATAAGAAATCAATTAGAATGACAACCCAAGCCTTAATTGTCTTGGGTTTGCCAGACGTGTCTACAATAGTTACTCCTTCGTGAATTAATCTTGAAGTTTCAGTATTAATTGATTCTTTTTGATTTGATGGTGGTGAGGATGATCTGTTGAAGATGATTCAGATTTTTGGATGTCTTCTTGCTTGTCTCTCTTTTCTCAGCAGATCTTTTTTCCTTTTGATTCTTACTTTGAGATGATTTCTTAGAGGGTTTAGAGGCATAGAAACTAACTTCCTCTTCATCATCACTCAAAGTACAAGAGTTATCACCATCATTATTTGAGATAATTGCACTTCCAGCATTTTTGGTTTCTTTGAAGTGATAAGGTGTGACATGAGTTCTCACACTCTTGTTTCTTAATTGTTCATCCATTTCAAGAGTCTCTACTTTAGCAACCAGTGTGTCTAGACCAGTTGTCTTAAGATCTATGGTGTTATTGAACATGGACACGGTCTGCTTCCAACTTTCAGGCAAAGTATGGAGCATTTCTTGTTGAGTTCCTCAGTAGTATACTTCAACTCCAAGATGTTCATCTCAGTAACGAGTTGCATGAATCTATGGAGTTGTTGGGAATTGACTCACCCTCAATATGATGAAAGGTTTCATATTGTGATCTGAGGGTGTCTTTCCTGATGCTTCTGATCTCATCACTCCCTTCACAGAGAGTGTGAAATATCTTCCACAAGGAGTTTGTTGTTTTATAATTCTCACATCTGATTATATCTCTTCCGGCAAAGCCATACTAAGCAAACTGTATGCTTTAATATCAACTTTAACCTTTTTGACATCATCAGGTGACAAATCTTTTGTGCTGATAGGCTGATTTTTGTCATTATAATCCGGCCCAAGAGTGGGTAGAATATAAGGACCTTCAGTGATGGACTCCCACAAGTCAGAATCAGTGTAGTTCACATGATTCCTGAACTTGATTTTCCAGGACTTGAAATCAGCTTTTGTTTTCAACTTTGGTGGTTGATATGATCCACCAAAAGTACTCATGTTTAATTAAACGTTATGAAACAAAACTTGAATGTTAAAGTAGACAATCTATCAAAGACTCAGATCTAGTATTCAATTGATTTGAATATAGATCTAAATCAATCAAGCAATGAGAGAATGCTTGCTGAAAGATTAGTCGCTGAATTAATTGTTTAACAGACAATTAAACAATTTTAATACTGATAGATCAATTGATCTAAATCAATGAGCACTTAGCTCTGATACCACCTGTGAATCCAAGGATCTCAATTCAGGAATTATCAGTATTAAATGAAATCAAATTAATGATTGCGGAATTATCATTAATTGTTGTTTAATCGTGTTAATTGTTATTGAAGAACACAAACACAATGTCACAGTGAATACGAACACAATAATATTAAAAGTTTCATTAATTATAAAGTAATGATTACAAAAGAATAATTATGATTAATAGAACAATGTTTTCTTCTATCGAGTGAATGTGTTGATGTGACGACGGCTAGGGTGCACAATGATGTAATGCTTGACACCGTAATATTGCTTGATTGTGTTCTTTGGATGTGAAACCTAGGACTCGTATTTATAGATGCTTTGAGTCGGTTAAGGAAACACCGGATCTCTTGGGATTTGTTATTGATTGGTTGACTTGTTTGACGTGTTGATATTGACAATCATACAAGTGTTCTGATCTTCCGCAGGAGTCTTGTCTTCCACAGGAAGTTTTGCTCTTCCGTAGATGACTTGTCTTCCGTAGAAGCTTGTTCTTCTGTAGGAAGTTTGTCTTCCATAGAAGTCTTCACTTCATGCCATCCTTGATCATCCGCAGAAATCTTCACTTGAGTGATTTGGTCTGTAAGAAACATATCTACGGATTAACATTATTGTTCATCGTATATGTTTCTTACACATGGCTAAATTCAGAATCCTGCCAAGTATATTGATTTTTCCTATCATCACAAAGCAACACATATATATACATGGGTTAACCTATATATCAATGCATATATATATTATATGATGGTTAGTTACAATCATCAATTACAAGACTTGATTAAAGTTCTAAACCTATACAAAATAATCTAGACATATACTATCTAGATCCAACACTAGCCCTTGAGGTCGGGACCCATGCACACCTCTTATTGTTGTCCTCTCCCATTACGAACCTCATTTATGACACCACTGAGGCCATACCACGGCCCGATATTCTGGGTTACCTCCCCTCCCTAGGCACGTATTAGTGGATGCCCTGCACCTAAGATTCATGCTAGTCTCCGGAAGAGCTCATTCCAGGAGTCACATACATCATTAGATCGATGATGTCGATGGCCATTCCGATGACCAAGTCATACATTTTTATCGATCCAACACTTGAGCCTAGCCACACGGTCATGATGTCCAGCAGCTGACCTAGCCCCCGAGCTAGTCGATACCCTCCCTGAGCCTACTGATTTCACCCCTCAGCCAGCCGACACCAAAATAGTCGACCTTGATTCTGAGTCTACTGATTTTGTCTTACAGACGGCTGACACCAACCCAGTGGATTCCAATCCGTAGCCTACTGAGTCCATCCTCGTTCTGTTGACTCTATTCGTAGCCAGTCGACCCTACCTTCCACAGCCTACATATTCAACCTCACAGCCTACTGATCCTATTCCCCAGATTCCAGCACTAACCCTCATGATCTCACTCCTGAGCGACTGATCCCACCCCTGTAGCTGTATTCCCGAGACCAGACTACAGATGCCCACCATAACGTTGATCCGACGTTACCAACACCGTCATACCGCCATTTCGGACTAATCATTGGCGTGCGCTTGTGCACACACACCTAAGAAGCGAGTTCATATCCTGATTTCTATTTTCTTTGATACGGGTGGTGATAGGGGCTTTGTTACTAGCAGTTTATTATCATTACACCGAATTACACCGACATATTTAGCTTAAGTATATGATAGGCTTAAGTGATGGTAAGTTGATCGAAACTGACAAAATCATACAAGGATGCACTCTCAGTTTGGCGGTCACCCGTTCATTATAAATTTGCTACCTATAATCCTAGGGAGTTTCGACATTGTTATTTACATGATTGGTTATCGAAAAACCGAGCCGAAATCATTTGTCGTGAGAAGATCATTTGCATTCTACTTCCGAGTGGAGAGACCATATCGATTCAAGGAGAAAAGTATGGTATGGTGTTAAGGATCATTTCATGTATGAAGGCTCGGAAGTACTTACGAAAGGGCTATCATGCAATCTTGGCACACGTAGTGGAGAAGCGAATCGAAGAGAAAAGAATCGAGGTATACCCATCGGGTGAGACTATCCGAAAGTCTTTCCCGAGGACTTGTCGGGACTTCCACCGCAAAGGCAGGTCGAATTTCGAATTGACCTGGTACCTGGAGTTGCTCCAGTAGCACGATCCCCATACCGACTAGCACCGTCAGAGATGCAAGAGTTGTCTAATCAATTACAAGAGTTGTTAGATAGGGATTCATAAGACCCAGTTTTCACCCTGAGGAGCCCTAGTTTTATTTGTTAAGAAGAGAAAGATGATCTTTCGAATGTGCATCGATTACCGAGAGTTAAACAAACTCACCATTAAGAACAGGTACCCTCTCCCTCATACTCGAAGATTGACTTACGTTTCGAGATATCACCAATTACGAATCCTAGAGGAAGACATCCTCAAGACTGCATTTCGAACTCGTTATGGCCACTATGAGTTCATGGTCATGCCATTTGTGTTAACAATGCAACAGCTGTATTCATGGATCTCATGAATAGAGTGTGCAAACCCTACTTGGATAAATTCGTGATCGTCTTCATCGATGACATTCTACTATATTCATGAACCAAAGATGAGCATAATAACATTTAAGGTTAATCTTGGAGTACTCAAGAACAAGAATTATACACAAAATTCTCAAAATGCCGACTGGATTCCGAGAAGTGCAATTTCTCGGGCATGTGGTTAACGAGAAGGGAATACATGTGACCCATCCAAGATAGAGACCATTAAAAACTAGGAAGCACCTAAGACCCCGACTGAGGTGCGATAATTCCTAGGTTTGGCAGGCTACTACCGACGCTTTATCAAAAAATTTCTCCAAAATAGCCCCCCAACACTGACAACCCTGACTCAGAAGACAAGAAATTTGAGTAGGGTGATAAGTAGGAAGTAGCGTTTTAATTGTTAAAGCAGAAACTGTGTTACGGGCCAATTCTGTCTCTACCAGAGGGAAACAATGGTTGTGTGGTGTACAGCGATGCATCACGACAAGGACTGGGTTGTGTCCTAATGCCACACGACAAAGTTATTGCTACGCGTTACAAAAATTGAAAGTGCGGAGAAAAAACTGCACCACTCACGACCTTGAATTAGGAGCTGTTGTTTTGCATTAAAATTTGGCGACACTACTGTATGGTACCAAGTGTACTATATTTACTGATCATAAAAGCCTTCAGCACATCTTCGACAGAAGGAAACTAACATGAGGCAACCAGGTGGGTCGAGTTACTAAATGATTATGATTGTGAGATTCGTTATCATCCTGGTAAGCAAATGTTGTAGCAGATGCTCTGAGCAGGAAAGAACGAACCAAAACTTTACGGGTGCGAGCGTTGGGAATGACGATTCATACGAGTCTAACTAGTCAAATCGTGATGCTTAGTCTGAAGCACTAAAGGAATAGAACTTGAAGGAAGAATCCTTCGCGACATGGAAAACAATTGAGATCAAGTCTGATGAAACTCGCTACTCATGAATCAAATTTGGGTGTACCCAATTTTGAAACTTGAGGATCTTATGATGAGCGAGGCACACAAATCCAAATACTCCATCCATCTGGGCTCTGATAAGATGTATCGGGACCTGAAGGAGTTTATACTGGTGGCCTAACATGAAAGCTGACATGCCACCTATGTTAGCAGGTGCCTCACGTGTTCAAAGGTTAAGGAAGAGTATCAGAAGCCATCCGGATTACTGCACAACCAGAGATTCCACAATAGAAATGGGAGATTTCCATGGATTTCATCAATAAAACTACCCAAGACATCCACCGGTTGTGATACGATTTGGTAATTGTGGATCGACTGACAAAGTCTGCTCACTTCCTACCAATTAAGAAACTGATAAAATGAAAAGGTTGACGAGGGTTTATCTAAGGAGGTTGTTTCGAGACATGAGTACCGATATCCATTATCTGATTAAGACAGTCGATTTACCTCGTGATTTGGCAATCATTACAAAGGTCTTGGGTACACGGTTGAATATGAGTATCGCATACCACCCTCAGACAGATGGTCAGAGCGAAGGACCATTCAGACATTGGAAGACATGCTTAGGGCTTGTGTGATAGACTTTGGAAACCGTTGGGATACTCATCTACCCTTAGCTGAGTTTTCTTACAATAATAGCTATCACACCAGTATCAAAGCCGTATCTTTTGAAGCACTATACGGAAGGAAGTGTCGATCACACTGTGTTGGATAGAGTTGGCGATAGTCAACTCACTAGGTCCCGAGATCATACTTGAGAACACGGAAAAGATCGCTCAGATTCAAACCGACTCAAGCCGCGCGCGTGACCGTCAGAAAAGCTATGCTGACATGAGACGTAAACCATTGGAATTCCAAGTGGGAGATAAGGTTCTACTTAAAGTCTCACCATGGAAAGGAGTCATTCGTTTTGGCAAACGTGGTAAGCTAAACCCTAGATACATTGGACCTTTGAAATCCTAGCCAGGATTGGTCCTGTAGCTTACAAGCTAAAACTTTCTCAAGAACTAGTAGTGTTCATGGACCTTTCCATGTGTCAAATCTGAAGAAAGTGTCTGTCAGATGAACTCTGGTTATACCACTCAATGAGGTTCAGATTGATGAACAACTTCATTTTATTGAAAAGCCCGTGGAGATTCTAGATCGAGAGGTAAAGAAGATGAAACGAAGCCGCATTCCTATAGTGAAGGTCCGATGGAATTCCAGAGAGTGTAACATCGCGTATTGCGTTAAATAACAAAATTATTTTGTACAATACATTGATTTTTAATTCCAATAATTAACAATAATAATAATAATAATATTAATAATATAATAATAATAATAATAAATGAAAATATAAATTTTAAAGCCTATAATCAATAATTTTACATAAAATAACAACATTGGGAACCTCAGGGGTTAAAATGTAAATTATTTAAAACTAAATCAAAACTTGGAATTCAGTTGTAAACTTTTAGAAACCATAGGGACCATTTTGCAATTTCTGGAAAACACACCCAGCCCCACCCCCCTCTTCCCCGCTGATCTGCTTCCTCCACTTCGGCCGAAAATCAGGCCATATCGCGCACAATACACTTTAATAATTAAACTAATCCCACACTAACGAATGTTTGGTCATTTATAAACAACCATCGAGTTAATTTCATCAAAAACACATTCGAACATCACCTTCGAACCCCACCCGATCGTCGACCTGCAACTCCAATCAAACCCCATCTCTGAATGATTTTAACTGGAACTAATAAGGGCTTTATTCACAATCATCATACGAAGCTTCTTACAAATTTAATTTGATTTTCATCAAGGATTGGCCACCCATCGATCATTACCAAAGCCGCGACTTGTTCTTGTTGAGTTCATCACCAATCGAACACCATAGGTAATTCGACACACACACATACTCTATTTCTCATGGGGAACAAAAGCCCATGATTGCAAAAGCATTCTACATCGAATTGAACTTCGATTTGGGTCTGGTTCGAACCAGGCTCGATTTGAAATTGGGGGTTTAATCGAGATTGAGTTTAAAACAATTAAAACGGATCGTTACCGCGGCTTAGGCCTTTGGTTCACCGGTTCATTGTACACATGTTTACCGAGAGGTCCCGGGTTCGACCCCGGGCCACCTCCCCACATTTTTTTAGGTATTTTTAAGCTTTAAAAAAATTCAGAAAAAATCCTAAAAATTATAAAAATGTTTTTACAAACATTACAAATTTTAAAACCACATAATTATTTTTTCTGAAATTTATTTTGACATTTTATTTGTTCATTTTATAAATTGTTTCAAATAAATAACATAACTAGTTAAATTTTTTGTAAAAAATGACTTTAAATAATTGTTGAAATCACTAAATAATTTGGATTAAATAATATTTATGTAATATTATTTTAAATCATGATTATCTCAAACAAATATAAAAGTTTTATATTTAAATCGTTCCAAAAATATTTCATTTCTTTTAGTCATCTAAATAATTAAATATTTTAATTAATTATCATATAATTAATTAATAAATTAATTATTTGTTTTTCACACTAAATCAAACGATTACGCGTATTAACA